>JBBMJM010133080.1:0-12327 GCA_037832705.1 Centriscus cristatus
CACCCCACACTCTCGTTTCTCTTGTTCTCTCTCTGTGCTTCCTTTCATTTTCTTCTCCAACACTACCCCAGCACACACACACACACACACACACACACACACACACACAGACACACAAACAAATGCGAGCACACTCTGAGATGTACACTGCACATACCATCCAGATGGGCAAAGGAACAGAAGACGTGAGTTGCTTTTGCTATTAACAAAGAAGAAAAGTGGATGCGTGCGCACACGTGTGTGTCGTTTACTCTCCGTAAATGTCAGGTAAACTGTCAAGTTCAAATGAGCTCAAACCAAATTCATCTGAAGAATCCCAGATGTCAGTCGAACGCGGTTTTGTTTTCCTGTGTGACTCTGGATCCTGCAGGAGCTGCTTGATTAGTGTGGCCTTTCTCCCAGATTTAATTAATTTGGGCTGCTGGTTGCCATGCCGATTGATGATCAAATTACACTTGCTCATGCAACCGCCGTTGCACTGGCACACACTCTCTTAGCACAACGAGCAGCTGCTAATGTGTTCACGTCGTCATTCAATCAAATTAAAATCAAATGCACAGTACCTAAAGAAAAAAAAAGTCCTGGTTAAAAGCCACCTGGCCCACAGTGCAACCACCTCTTCTTTGTTTCTTCCCGTTTTACAGCCGTAATGATCCACACAAAATCAATGATCACATTTGTGTGTTCTTTCCAGTAAAAAAAAACACTGATGTTCCTGCTTTTTCAGGGCCAGTGTGCGCATGTCTACTATATTTCCAGAGGTGGTATTATGAAATATTTTACATGTGGCCAAGGCTGAATTTACTGTCATCACTGGTGGCAGTTTGCACCGATAACAGTATGCGTGCCTGTTTTTTCGATTAAGCCTGGATGGCAGAAATGCTGAAGATGACAGTTAAGGTAGAGCAAATGGTCGTTAAAGGCCCCTGTGTTTATCTTGTCCCTGTCAACATGAAATACAACCGCCCTCTTTTTTCACTGCTTGTCTTTCTGGCTCTCGCTGTGGTATTAGTCTCATTGGCCGCTCACCTCTGAAAGCCGTATTTGTGTGTAGCCACTGCAGCAGATCATCAGGAAATTTAATTACCCATCTGAAAAGCTCTTTCAATCAGACAGATTACCTGTGTGTGTGTGTGTGTGGGGGGGGGGGTCTTTTGAATAAAACATTTTGGTTAAACACAAAAACAAAATCTATGATGATTTGAGATGAGTTGAATTGAACTGTATCTTGTTTTTCACATTACATTTGCAAACGAAGAGGAGAGAAGGTGAGAAGAACATGAAGAACTGAAGAACATTTGAGAGTACAGACACATAAATACTTGAACAATTAAACAAAACACCTGTCACCTTCAGGAGTCAGAGCCACCGGAGGGTTAATGGCTGCTGATGGAGTTTCTTGATCGACTCCCAGTAATACAACGCCGTTCAATATACTCACAGTATGAAGAGGATCTCCTCAGCTGTCGCGTTCCACTGATTTCCAATCGGAATCGGCTGCTGTGTATTGATTCATACTCTGTGGAATGCAGTGGTACGGATACAAGTAAGACTAGAATAGAATAGAGAAGTACTTTAATCATCCCATCAGGGAAATTCCTATGTTGTATCAGTTGTACAAACTGAAAACACTGTTTTGTCGTACACAGGTTTGTCTGTATAAAACGTAACACGTTTTGTATCTATTCTTGCACATTTCCAAAAGAAGATCTCTGTGATTAAGGTTGACACGTAGTATGAATCACGATTCATTAGAATTGCGAAACATAGAATGACAAACATTTATGCTAAAAAATACTACGGACAAGAAGACATTTACTTTTAGACATATTTTCTACACGTATCTAATGTTTAATTCACATTTTCCACCACTTTGGTGAAGCTAAGACATGATTTGGTCATGAGAGCAGGTATGTTTTCACAGTATGTGTAATGTGGATTTCAAATTTTCATTTTTCAGATCAGATCACACTGGACATTTGTTGCACACGACATTATTACGAGAAGCTGTAGATAAAGGTGGGAAGACTTTTGTTGGTTAAGGTTGAGGTGTTATGTCTCAACTCTTGTTTAAGTGACATGTTTGGTTTAAACAACAGCCTTTAAAAATGAAGACATGGTCCATAATAGTGTACGGGAACAGCCGGCCAGATGAGAGGAGATGGAAAAGATGAGCTGTTTGACTCTTACATCACAGCCTCGGTGATCCTGCACGCTCACACGATTCAGCTCAACGCTGGAACAAGATTTTAAGCACAGATTGTTTTTGACCTCTCATTTGGAAAGTTACTGTGCGAGCCAGAAATGTATTCACACCAAATATCAAAGTACAGAGAAAGGCAATGAAGGATATTGACGGAAATTGGACAAAAACACAGCAGACGTACTACACGAATGTAAAACCAACTGATGGAGATATTTCAAAGCTGCATGGTCCAAAAGTTTTAAATCATTGTAAGTTCTGAGTCTTTAATTAACCAAATCCATCTTCTCAAAGCAAAAGACTCTCAAAGTTAATGAGGTTCATCGTTAATAATTTAATGCCAAATTTAGAATCTTCCCATGTATCCCTCTTGAGAATCCTAGAGGTACACTTACCCCAGTTTGGGAATAGTGGTACTATATCCAATATTCTCTTCATTCTAGAGGAAAATAAGATCCAGGGGCTTCAGTTAAGATTCTCAAAACGCACATTCTGTGCCTCCAAAAAACAAAAAAACAGCTCAGGTCAAAGCTGTGATTCATCCTGCCAACTACAGAATTATAAATATGCCAATTCTCAGACTTCCTGACTATATTTTTCTTCTAAGTTTTCCATTTCAACAAGCCTGCTGGGCTGCGGCTGCACTTTCACTCCCAAACCCACGTGGAAAAGTACAAATAACGGTCATGTAGGTCTGGAGCGATTGAATTGAACAGTTCCAAAATGGATTAAAAAATGATTTGGGATGGGGAAAAAAGTAGGTTAAACACATGGAAAGGCAGAATAAGACACAAATTATTCTAACAATGACCAATTCAATTTGTGGATTTCAATCAATAAGGCCCATTCATTGTCGTGACAATGAAGCGGCATGGGCAGCGCAGAGCTTAGGCACTGTCGGACAGACCGAACAGGGAGCTGCAGAGAAAGGATATTATAGAATTATTATTGTTCAGAAGAAGCAGTGATGCATAATGCAAGAGTGGATGCTTTGATTCTCCCAACTGTCGGCATGCCTTAACTTCCCAGCTGTGCAGATGCTGTCTTGTCTTTCAGCTTAAACCAGTATGCAAATGCTCCTCTGGGAATTAAGTGCTTTTTTAGCTGGAATAAAAACATGCTTATTTGGGTTTAAGTCAGCCTTCCATTGCTCTTGAGCATGAATTAATTTCCATACAACCTGTCTCGAGTCTGACTGCAGCAATTCTACTTATACAATGATTTGCCTTGGTTCCCACTATTTCCATATTCATATCCTCTCTTATTCTCATGTTTTTAATTAGGACCAGCTGCATTTCTGCTTGTCAATATTCATGCCAGTGGCATTTGCCTGCAGCACTGCAGCACTCTAGTAAATATTCAAGTTACAGCAGTGGACAATGAGTGGCAATGATGATAAAATAGTTTGCACTAGGGACGCATGCTATTTATTGGATAGATCATTTCTTAGCCTTTTTTGTACCAGGAATTATTCCACTAATGAATAATTACGTGGCAGCAGAGTGCTGCACAGCTCCTCTTGCAGCAACGTGTCATCTCCTGTCACTTTTTTATCTGTTTCTGTCAACAATAAATGAGTGGCACTTTGCAGCATATCGATGTGTTTTAATGCAACAAACCTCTCTAAGGACAACATAGCGATGACACCGACCTTTTCAGAGAAATAGCTGGCGCCCTGAAGAGACAGGCGAGGACTGTCAATAGTAAAAGCTTTGCAACAGAGATTATTAATTGTTGTTATGCCTGATATAATTTTATCATTCTCTAAAAAACACTCACATTTTGAAAATAAGAAACCGTTGTTTCTTGCAGACCCCCCTTTCCCTCCAAAAAATAATTAAATGTCAGTTCATTGCTCTGAATCAAAATACTCCAAGCCCAGCTATCAGTATGACCTTGACCTTGACATTCATCACCAGCATGTGTATACTAGTGTTCAAAAGCACATGGAAACGTGTTTCATCACACATGGACTGAGCCAAGGATATATTTGCATATTTGCATTTGCAACTTCCAGTTTCCTTCCACATTGTACTGTGAGGGGCCAGTCATCGCCCTGCCTGATGCTCCGTATGGATGAGTCACTGTGAGCCGCTTCAAGTGAGCAGCTGCACACTCGTTCAGTTAACCTGCACGCTGCTTCTTGCTTCTTGATCACAAACGAATTTTCTCTGCAAATCTGTGCGTTGGGCGACACTGATCTTGTGCACGCTCTCATAATTTAGATGCGCTTCTGAGCATAAGTACTGTAAAACCATAACTCTGTATGTCTAAATAAGGATGAAAGTAAAAGCGTTCCTGCAGTAATTACTGCTAAAAGGTGCTGGAGCAGCTTGGTCATACAACTTAAATTTTCCACTTTATGTTGGGAAATTAACATTAATATAGTCTAATTTAGTCTAAATCTTGGAGGTTTTAACTTGCAATTGGAGGTTTTTTTTCTTTGCTCAGCATGATTAAGTGCATCAAAACATGCGATCCTTGGCTCTTTTAAAGAAAATGTCAGAATAATGTGCATTTTGCTGCTACCTTGGCAGTCAAAGCTTGATCTTTCTGCTATTTAGTCCCAGTTTGATTGTGGAATATCATCAGTACATGTTCTGCAATTTCTTGCACCAACATCTGGTAGAATATGTGCAAAGTTGACATCGCGCAGCCTGATCGTTGCGGCTTTGTGGAGCCGAGTTGAGCAGTGCAATTACAGAACATATGTTTCTTCTATTCCCACAGCAATTCACAATTATCACACAACTTTCCATGCCACTGCATGTATGTTAAAATGTGAATTGCTCTGATAGTGAATGTGCATTTTACAGCTCAGTGCATCGTATGCAGTGACTTCAAATGCCCCCCCAAGCATGTTATCCCAAGGCGACATGGCACCGTCGTCTATGTAAGGAGTTCCATTTCATCGTCAGTGTTTATTTGTTCAGGCTTCAGTTGAAGTCTTCCTTTCTGTCTCACTCTTTCCCATATTCTCCCCGTCCTTTCTCCTCCTTTTCCTCACCACTGGGTCGTTACTCACACTCAGGCTCCTCCTTCCTCTGCCTTTGACTCCATGTTATTCTAAACTCCCTCTCCTATCTTCCTTCACCTTCCTGCTACATGCTCGTCCCAGAACTAATGCCACGCTTCATTAAACGATTGTGTGCGTGTGCGGAGAAACATCGCATCGTTGCTTTTGACCTCTGCCTCCACTGTAACACTAACCACCGCTTTAATCTCGGGAGCGGACAGATTTTCTAATATGATTTTGACAAATACCCCACTGCGACCAAAGCCTAATATTTTCACACACGACCCTGCGATGCAAACTAAGGACAATGTACAAACAAGGGGAACCTGTAGTGATGACTAGTTCATTTTTAAAGACCCCGCACGCTTTCCAGGAGCAAATCCTGTGACTTGAGTCCTCGTCATTAATCTGCATACAACATACAACAAACCAGTCCATTTACCAGCACATAACGCTGCTCTGCTTCATGATGGTGACCGTCCACATTGGAAAGGCTCAGTCGTTAAGCCGTAGCTCTTATCTCATCATACCACTTAATCTTACCCTTCTCCACGTGCATCAACCATTATTCCATTATATTCTTTTGTATTTAAGGCAGCGTCTTTAACCACTCTTTTTTTTTCTTGTTTACTGTTTTTTCCAGCTCAGATGAACAAAAATCACCGTAGTAACAGTAGGATGCAGGGTAATGAGCTATCCTTTGACTCCAAACAGCACATATTTACATATGTCTGTGTGGGGGTCACAGCTTGGGTAACATTCTGCGGTCTTTTGATGCCACTGTGAGTGGATTTGCTGCTGGTTGTTAAAAGAAAGGCTTATCACAGACTACACTCATTACAAACAAGCTATTTCCAAGTGTGTGCAGGCATGCACAAGTCCAAAAAATGTCCTATAAATGAAAAAAAAATATATATATATTTCAAAAGAATTTTCTTTTTACCGTAAAAGCCAGATGTTTTTCATGTCACTGAATTTCTACTCGCCTCAGTTTAATCCTGTTCTCATTTCAAGTTGCTGAAGGTGGAAAACATCCCATTCTAAATCCTATTTTTCCTCTATCATTAACAACCTCTGACCTTAAAAGCCAGAGAAAATCCTTCTGGGAAATGAAACAAGAAGCCAGGTATTCTATGACTTTTTTGTTATATTTTACAGATGCTTGCACACAAACGTTCATGAAGAGACAAGCACACAAGGCGTCAAAGCATCACACACTCTCAGATGTAGCCGCTGACCTCTACACCTCATCGGGAGATCGACCTTTAACACGAGAATGACCCCGGAGCACTGTTCCACATCTACTCTTTCATCAACAGTCAATTGCAGCTATCGACTTGGGTCTTTAGCCAACGGCTTTGATATGAGGAGGCATGAGGAAGGTGTGAGGAAGACTTCAGGGTTGGTTAATCCCTGAGGGATCAGTTATTCGGAGTGGGAATGGATGGTGTGTCACATTGTTTCGTACAAGCAGCTTCATCCCACTAACCTTTCCCTCCCCCCCGCCCTCCCTCTGCAGTCCAAGCTTCACAGAATTATACCACCTACAAACCTGCAAAAAGTAATGAAATGCAGATAATAACATCTGCCGGACAGATTGCGAGCCACAGACAGACAGCATGGGACTGGTTCTCCACGTCAGTGGTGACTTGGACAAGCCTCCTGCCCTGATACGGCTGTGCCACGCTGCCTGAGTGAGCAGCGCATCACTGGAAGCCTGTTGCTTTTCATTTCAACACTCGCATTTACAGATTAGAGCCGCCATGCTGCCTCAGTGCAATAACTCTGTCCAGGTCAAGTCCGCGGTGACTTCAGCAGCTGCAGGAACAAAAATGAATTCTGATTGTAGAACGTTAAATGCCTCTTCTTTTTAAAAAAAAAACTAAAACAAGCATAGTGTTTATGTTGGTACAAGTCTTGTGGTGAAGTTAACAGGGATGTATCCATCAGTTCTTTTGCATAAAGGGATTATTTGGAAGTGCTTCAACAAGCTCGCGCGGCTCAGTTTTTGTTTATTAATTACAGCGTTTTCACTCGAGAGTCCGTGGTGCTACTGTAGCGTGAAGGAGCTGTAGCTCTTCTCCAATTCCTCCTCACTCACAGATAATTAGTCCGTGTAGCAGGAAGAGGCAGAGGCTGTGCCAGAGGGCAGCACCTACATTCAGAGAACCCGTGGTTCCAGTACACAGACTGTCTCTATCTGCAGCTCTTTTCCTGTTAGTGAGATGCTGTACATTAAGGGTCGTAACATGGGAAGTAATATGGTATCCAGACCCAAATCTCTAAAGAAGAAGGTTAGATAGCACAACCAGCTCATTTCTGCTCCTCATCAGCTGCAGCCAATTTTTTTTTTTTGTGTGTGTGTGTGTACTTAACCACTTCGACGGCACAGCACTGTCATCAGGCCTCACGCTGTTCATGGCTCTGAGTCTGTCTGTGTGAGACACACCGATGTGATTGACTTTGGGCATAGATAATGAGTTCCAACAGTCCGCGCAGAGCAAATCCAAATTTACTGTCAGTAGGACATCGGCCCACCCAGGGAGACGAACTTATATGCTTCTACTTTTGCTTACTGGCTGCCGGAAGTTGGACTGACAGTGAGCGTAAAGGGAAGTTGTTAGAGAATGTGGTTAGACAATCTGGTGATTTGCTGCCCCCTACTGGTTGGGAGGGTTGAGTTTGAAACCCGAGTCTGGACGTGTCACAGTAAAATGTGGCTTTGGGAGAGCAGGAGAATGTTCCTTTAGTGTTCCTTTTTTTCCAATTCTCGGCATTTGACATGAATTCTTATAAGCATGTTAACATCAGAGTGAAACAAAATGTACCAGACGCAGCTGGCAGAAATACTGCATGTATCACTGATCTGCCAACAAGATGTTACTATAGTGCCAGTGGTCAGAAACTGCTAAATAAGAACACACAAGTACCATTACAAATCCAAAACACCCACAACACGCTTACTTTCTGTTGCATCATTTAAAAACCAACTAACCGCCTGTTTTTAGTCATGTGACACCTTCATATATTCAGTGCTGTGCTCGAAAATCGTTGTTTTCTTTCCTGGAAACTTGGATGGAGGCCATGCATTTGTTGGCACATCTGACATTCAAGTCACCAGGAACCCCTGATTAACTGTGAACTCAGCAGCAGCAGCAGCAGCAGCAGGAAGTGAATCAACACAGACTTCAGTCTTGATTTCCTGGTTGTTGTTGGGCTGTGAGGGAGAGAGCTCATGGCAACATCCTCCAAATATTAGTCTGAAAGCCACATTGTATTATGGTGACGCAGACACAACGCTAACCAACAAAGTGCCCAAAAAGCTTGACGTGACGAGCACAGGTGTTCATGAGACAGTTAGTGTTACCAATTAACCGTACCTGCTATAGTTTAGCGTAATGTCTGTATATAACCTATCTTTGTTTGATGTTATGAGTAACAGTTCTTCTTGTGACAAGGCTCCAGTGAACAAAGAGCCTTGAAATGAAGAAACAGATGGAGGGAGTGCCCGCTGTTGATGTCCACCGATCAAATAAGTGCCAGATGCTTGCTTGTACCTGTCATATATCACCATATTAAAAACAAGTTACTTTGAAATGACATCCTCCACAATGTTCAAAACACACCAGGAGAAAAGAACAGGGGGTGGGGGAGTACATATCTTATTGCTAGCTGCTTCAAAGTCATGCATGGAATTGTTTGTCAATGCCGATGTCTCACTGCAAGTCAAATCTGCTTATAGGCAACAATTTAACTGGAAACGCACACGCTGACCTCATCCGTGAAGGGTCTGACACCACTCTGTCTGCCTCCATCTGTTTGCTGCTGCTGCTTTTGTCCTTACCCTTTACCCTGGCTTCAGCAGCATGTCAAAGAGATAAACACAAACCTCCTGTGGCTTTGTTCCCCTGCGTTCTAGATAATGGGCAGATTTGCCAGTGTGTTGAACACACCTCATTAAGCACTGGTTGCAGTGGTTGGACTTTCCAGTGCAGTGCCCCCCCCCAGCGTCCCAGCGCATAGTCAACAGTATGACTAATGCACCTGACAGTCATGGCAATGACATACATATTTCAGGCCTGCTGCCGCTGCGTGGGACAATATCCTTCATCACACTCTGACTCACTCAACTCATAGAAAACAGCTTTGCCACTTCATATATTGGTATTTCATGCTGAAAGAAAGAAACTAAAACACAGCCGTTCTTACAGGATGACACACTTAAGTACCAGTAAGCCAAAATACCGTCTTACACCACACACCCTGAACCTAAACACACACATTAGGAACTATAATAAAACATGTGTGTGGGCAGAAGGATGCAAAGTAAGAGGTGGAGACAAAGAGAGAGGCAGAAATGGAAAATGATCACTTGAATCATAAAAGGAGGATGGAGGAACATCAGCCATAATCCAGTCTATTGTCAGCAGTTCTGCCTCATTGTGACTAGAGAGAGATCGTCATGTGGCCTTATTCACAGTAAGAATGAAGCAGCATTCCAGCTTCGGTGGCAAACATTGTCTGCCGTGTGACAAGCGAACACTGTGTTCTCTGCTGTACAGACGAAAGCTACCGTCCTGTCAACAAGTCAATACAATATCTATAAGAGGGAGCGTTGAATATCATGGGTTCTTTTTTTGTATTACAGTCAGTTTTTTTTATTTATACCAAATGTCACAAACCCATACGAGCACAGACAGCCGGCGCTGTCCAAACAATGCAAACATGAAAACAGTCAGTTAAAGACAGGCTGCACAGCCACTGTCATAGTGTGTGAGTCGCAGTATTCAAATTCATTCAGTTTCAATAGTAAAGAGAATTTTTAAAAAAAGACAGTCTTAAGCCTTCTATCTCCAGAGCACAAACGCCTTCTCGGTCTCTCGATTTATTTCTTCTTTTTTTTCCACTAATGTTGCACCGATCCTTTGACTGGATGTGTTCCTTTACTGCTGGTTATGATTGGCTTTGAGGCTGAGAGTGCATTGTCATGCAGACAGAGGTGTATTTCAGACACCAGAAGAAGTACACAATGGTGTGTATACACTTTTGCATTTAGGTTTTCAAGCCTGCACGTTTGCAGACACGTGCACACAGAGCAGATAAGCAGATGTGGAGACCAGTCATCAACACTGATCATCCCCCAGATCCTTCACAACCAACTATCCTAAAACAAAGACTGAATCGTCAGACAGTCGAAACATCTTGCTCTGAGGTAACTATGTAGACCTTTACACATTTATATAGACCGTTTGCATGAGGTCATCTTATCGCCATCTCGTTTGCTCCATTTCTTTCTCATTCGCAGATACGATTTCGCTGCTCAGTGTGGTAAATATCTCAGTCAAGACACCATTTAGTCAGTTCGTTTCACCGTAATATGATGGTGGAATTACAGCTGCTTGAAATAAAGGCTGAATAGATGAGAAAGCGCGGTAGCGTAACATGTCTATGAGCTCTGATCTATATTTCCTTCTTCCAAAAAAAAAAAAAGCCGGCGCTCCTTTCAATCCCTGTGCCTGTCGGTTGCGTAATTGTTCATTACAAAACACGTCTGCCGTCAATGCAACCACAGATGTGGGCTTAGTTAAGAACGTTTTACATATTATTTTTGCACAGTTGCAGATACACCAGTAAATGGGACCTGAATTATTATTATTATTCTGTATTTCATATTCCTGTAGTGACACATCAGTTTGGCTACAAGGAAAAATTCAGTTGATCATTCTGGTATATTTTTTCTGGTATATAATTGGTGAACTGGATGAAAACGGTGGTGTGATGACCTTTCGTATCCGATGATGCTGCGACCTGTTCCCACCACTGGATGAGGTATGAAAATAGAAGGCAGTAATTCCAGCTTCTCTACAAGATGAGGTTGAAATTGTTTACTCTCATAAGAATATTTCTCATACACTAGATGTCCTGGCACAGGAATATAAATCATTACTGAGATGCAGAAGATTTTCCAAAACACTACATATCACAATGTTGAATTTGACCATCATGTAGCAGGAGATTTTCAGGAGATTTAGGTGAATGAAATCAATCACACACAGTGATGTTGTACTGTCGGCGAATAACAATTAAACATCTGCATACAGGAGATAATGTACATTTACTGTATGAGTCAAACGTTATAGAGAATCATCCAAAAGTTAGAATGCTAAGCACATTTCAGTTCAGTCATGACAAATTATATCACATGAGTAATATTTGAAACATAGATGTCTTTTAAAAATTGAGAAGTTGCTCTATTTCATTTCTTTTGACATACCATCGACAGGAGTGTGCTGTTGAGTGTGTTTTTCTGTCAGGTCATTAAGTCCATGTTATTCCCTGACCTATATCGATCCTAAATATTTTAGCGCAGCACGATGAAAAAATGAGAGCAGAATGACAGTAAAGATTCCAGAGAAGTACAAAGAGATGGCTGTGATGGAAGAGGTGGGATACAGCGGTGAGTTCAGGACGGGGAGAGAGAAAACCACTGCAACTTGGATTTCCGTGATAGATGAGTGCGACGGAAAGAGGTGGAGAGGAGGGTAGGAAAGAGAGTTAGGCCACCAAACGAAGAAGTGAATATTTCATCAAACTCATGAAAACCAAGAAGAGAGGGAGAGAGGCAAGGTGGGGAGTGTGAAGAATAAATGGGACATGACTGGAACATCTATACAGCAACGTCTACCTGCTGGTCACAAGATAAAGCGTAGGTCTGTGGTGAATCCAGACAGCAGAAATGATGACATAAAACTCAAAACTACTAGTAGACAATAAAAGCAGTGTTCTTTGATGCTTTTCGGACCAAGATGATATAGTTTTCTTTCCAAAACCATTGTACAGTATGAAATGAATGAAGCATATTACCATATGTAGTGTTTGAAAGGGGGGGAAATGTTTTTTGTAGACATATTGTAACAATATGACCATGACATGATATGATATGACCATATTTCCTTACAGTAAAACAATTTGATTGTTTCCATGTCTACAACTGGATAGGTTGATGTTGTTGGATGCAGCTTTGTCATTTGCTGTAATAATAATAATAATAATAATAATAATAATAATAATAATAATAATAATAATAATAATAATAATAATAATAATA
>JBBMJM010133100.1:0-12326 GCA_037832705.1 Centriscus cristatus
CACACACACACACACACACACACACACACACACACACACACACACACACACACACACACACACACACACACAATCATGGAAATGTTCTGAGGGTTTTGGATTTGGTAGGAACATGTCCAGATGTCTGGCAGTTTTTGAGGTGAAAGGAGGCTACACACTGCTTCCACGTTACACTTTTCCTCTGCTTTTGCCTCTTTGAACCTTCTTCAAACACTCGTCAGTGTGTGTGTGTGTGTGTGTGTGTGTCTACTGTCATGCCAGCCATGTGGATGACATATGCTAACACTACTGCAGTAGAGCATGCTAGCTGTGTGTGTGTGTGTGTGTGTGTGTGTGTGTGTGTGTGTGTGTGTGTGTGTGTGTCCCTGCCAAGTGACTTTGAAGGTGCGTCGAATGCCAGTGGTGGAAATGTACCGAGGTGAACATGTACATGGAAACAATTCAGTCACGAGCAGAGTCCGACCGTCGCCACATGAAAAGCCCTTTTGTGCCGCGTTGCTACCTCGCAGATGGACTTTGTCCATTAAAGAGCAACAGCTCAAAGATCTCCCCCGAGACCAGATGTGCTGGATCTGAATGGTGTTAAAAGGGAAAATACCAGCCTCTAGTCTTTGCTCTTTAATTGACTGTTTATTTTCTTCAAACTGCCATTATAGACTCCAAACATTCCAATAAAAATTTAACTCGGCGCAGATTAGTCCATTTAGCACCTCTAGACAGCGTTTTCCACATGAGACGAGCCTTAAGTGCAGTTCTGCCGGTGGTAAGACTTACACATGGGACGGGCCACATCTTTAGACCCTCCTTATTTTGGCTCTGTGATCTTGCACTTAGAGGCAGCTCTTGTAAAAGCAGCAGTGGCAGGGAGGTCGCCCTGACATCTTTGTCATAATTGCCCTAAATACCCCCATTAGAGGAGCCAGTATCCTCCAACACCAGTCATCTCTGATAGCACTAGGGCATTTAATTGCGTGGGCCTTTTCTTTCTTTCTTTTTTTTTTTTTGTGCTGAGAGATTGCCTGACATCAGCATGGCTCCCAATGGGCAGGCCCTCTTCATTCTCTGCCCAGCAAAGCATATCGTTATCACAGCCGGCAAAGAGACCCGGCCTCTCTGCTCCTGGATAATTAACTGTCTGGCTTAACTGTATAATGGAAAAGGAACTTTGGAGGTATGGTCGCTATTCAGTTTGGCCTTGGAGAGGATAAGTATAAGACAATACAGGGGCCATCCATGGTATTTCGGTGATAATGTTGGAGGATTGGACATTATAGTGGTCAAAGGATTGTTCTCCTGTGATAGTATGCTCACATGCTAATTGCAGACAAAGCTCGATGAATTCTCACCAAGGCGCCTCGTCCGATCCTAGCCGGCCAGTGTCGCCCGATTCAAAGGACGTGTCTTTCATTGCACCGCATTCATTTACAGCATCAGTCCTTATGAAAAGGAAGAAATGGCAGAAAGAGGAAGTGAAAGGTTTTCTGCAGGTGTTTGACATTTACAAGTGTCGTACCGAGATGCATGATGAATTTTCTCGCGAATGTGTGTGCAAGTGTAATTAGAACACAGGAGGTGTGTGTTTGTCTTTGTGTTGTTGTTTGCTGGAGGTATCAAGGACAAGAGCATTAATGAGCACCTGGAGAGGAACAGCTTGTGTCTGCTGGTTAGCGTGACCGCGAGCAGGGCGCAGACTCCTTCACTGACTCAGATGACGTGACTGATGGAGGGGGAGGTTTCTGTCAGATCTGGGGCACTCCCAGGAGCGGCAGTTTGTCTCGGCTGACAACAGCCCTCACCAAAGGGGTCCCCCTTCCCTCCCATAGTCGACAGAAAACGTTCTCTGCTCTGTTCCCACAGTCTTAATTGTCACCGCCGCTTTACCATGTAATTCTCCAACGTTATCACGTAATTTCATGTCATCGATCGTATAAAAGTGCAATGACCATAAATGTTTTATTTCTGACAACTTTTGCCAGAGATATGCGAGTTGGGCACATACACACACACACACACACACACACACACACGTGGGAATCTAATATATCGTCTACTTTCATTCAGAAAAAGATCACGATTGGTATGGACACGCAGACACCCGGGTGGAGTCTAAAGCTAAATCTAAATCCCCCTCCAGTTACAAGCTGCATTATATTGCTAAAGGTCGTATCTGTGTCCACTAGATAAATGTCTCTTTGTGTGTTAAAAATGTTCATTAAACATAAAAAAATGTCCCCGACATGAGTCCTGACAAACATACATATAAAAACAATTGACGGAATGGAAAAATCATTCATTGTCAATGGACTTTGTCTGTAATATAACAAATGGAACACATGCAAGTGTATAATTACTTAAAGAGGCGCTGCAGGATGTCCTGAACTGTACACAAAGCACTGACACACTCGACAATGCTGCTCCGCTCTTGTTCCATCGTACCTACATACAAGTACCAGGAGGAACCACTAAGTGGTTTATATGTTCATACAGATGATTCATACAAGAGTGCTACACCTTTGGCTCAATAGAATTAACATAGTAAGCACACCAGGGTGTATTATAAGGTGTCATCTATTTTCAGAATTCTTGTTTTTTTGGTCTTGAACATGTGTTATGGTTGAGTGAGTTGCAGAGTTTAATGTAAAGAAACACACACTCATTGTATAAACTGTTGTAAATGTTAAGTGAGTTCATCAACTTACGTATTCATGTATATTAAGGTCTTGGCTGCCAGGTGAAGTGCTACATTATTTGAATGTCAACACCTATGGACCAAATAAAATGCAACCACCCGATGTCAATTTAATATTTGGCCATTGGCAAAAGAGCAAAGCGAGTCACATCATCATCACATATGGTTGGAACAGGATGCAGATGGATCAGCGATAGGTAAAACGCAGATGGACTTTTCACTTTGGCTTTGCTTCAAAGTGTGCTGAGGTACAAGCCCAAACTCATCCCTGCCATCATAATGTAACGTGTTTACTGTGACTGTGGAGTTGTAAGGCACTGCTGATGGAATTACATTTGCTCTGCTAATGGCATTAGCCTCATTCAAGTATCCTCGTCAGTGCACATTTGCTCCAGTGCTACAGTCGTCTCGTTCTCTCAGGACAACAATGTATGTGTACATACATGCATTCTATATGTGTATATAGAATGAGTGCATCAGTACGAGCATTTGTACAGACGACGTACAGATGTGTTTGCTTCAGTACCCGTGGACCCTTAACACAGATTTCAGCCCTCTTGTTTAAACAGAAGTGTGATGCTACCTCCCCAGTGTGGGCTTTTTCAAAGGCACCTGGCTCGGCGCAACAGGGTTCGTCTTTGCCACAAGAGCTGTCTTTGTCTTCTTCATGTGAGATTTTAGAATTCCTACTGTGAGGGAGAGCGAAAAAGAGAAACTAAGAATGAAAGAAACGATGATTTATCAGTCCTCTGCAACTGACGGCATGTCGGGTTTATTTCCTGGTCATAGCCTGGTTATACAAACTGTGCAGAGTCAGAGGTGTCAGAGGTGTGTTTCTGGAAAAAGGCTGGGTAGTGACAAGAGGAGTAGAAACGTGAAACCGGGCCGTGCATTCAACGGCGTCATGTAAACTGGAAATTCCATAACGTGCGCACCTGACGGCATCAGGTTCTCTCTAAAATGACATGCATGTTGAATGACAAGAAAATGACTTCGTAAAGTCGGGACATGACGGGAAAAGGACTTTCATACTACACACGCACATACAGACACATGGAAAAGTAGAAATAATTTGCTCTAATTCTGCCCATTCACTGTGGTTCACTTTCTCCATTTGTGCTGTTGAAGTCAGTGATGGGTTTTCCAGGTTCCGGTCCGCTGCCGGTTTTATAGGTGCACTGTCTCACTACAACATCTTTAAACACATGCTCCTCATTACAGCAGAACATCTCTCCGATTGTTAGGAAAAGAGAAGCTGTTCACCAGGCACATGTTATTTTCTCTTGTACTTCTTACAGGAGAAAATGACGACGGCAGTGAGATTTATGTCTTTGTGGTGAGACTGGACTTCAGAAGGACTTAGTGGGATCACCAGTACATGCTGTCTGGATAGTTTGGTGTCCGTATAACCGCATTGTTCTGGGTATTACAACTAATAACGTTGTTGATAAGGTTATTGATACACTAATGCCCCCTCACAGTTTCCCCAGCCGAGCCCTTCGGGACACCGGTGCTTGTGTTACAGCTGTCCATGTTTACCTTCCTCCACCTCAGGCTCTTTCCACTGAGAGAACGATGCTGGCTTGGGTGCAGCGCCGCAAATCCCACCTGGATGTGACATTTGTAATAAACAACCTACAGGCACAGCTGCCACCCTTTCTCTTTTCACTCCCAGCTCTCCACCTCAAGCTTTGACACTGTTCATGAGCTCTCCTGATTCATTGCTCGTGAACCGCCGTGTTGTTAAGTAACTCCATTAGTAATATGTGTTTCACAACGTGCGCCTGCTCTCATCTGCTCCTCTCATATGTGCCACACACTCCGCTGTTCATCGCTGCGGTATCACATGAGGGGGATGATATAGTTATTCAGGGAATTATCTGCCTCATTGGTGCCATATCTCATCTCGTGCTTCTGTGCCAAATGGCCTTGTTTCCATGGAGCTTGTGTTTACCGTGACGTGCCATGGCAAGGCCCTCTCTCCGCGACACAGGGACTTAGCACACAGCAGTGGAGGATATTTCGGTCCCCGTCTGGAGTTTTGGGGCTTACTTCTCCATCCCTCCCCTCTCCTCCCACCTGCTCTCCTCGCTGTTCCGACACTGGGCGCCTGTGTGGCTGTGTGCTGGCGCTCCCGGCCCCGTTCTTAGACAGACAAGGCTAATTGAAAGGGAAGGCTGCTCTCTGCTGATCAGCTCTGACAGCAGTGTCTTGCCAGCGGTCGGTGTACCACCCCATGCTGAGAGTTTTCACAGCAAAATAACAGTGCCGTTGTGAGAAACACAGACTGCGCCACGATTACCCGGGCAACTTGCCAAAGGAGCCAGATAAAATTTGCGGAGAGATGAAGGAGGGGAAACCCACTATTCCTGCATTACCACTTGAGGGAGGAGGGCTTTGCCAGCAGTTAGTGAGAATTCATACAGGCTCTCTCCATTCTGTGAGAAATGGAACGGAGAACACGTTTGTTTGCAAAGACGACAAAGATCATGTTTGATCACGGTCTGTCATTGTGTTGCCTTGCAACGTTAGCCAATAAGAAGAATTCTTTTATATTCAGTAATTAACACCCTCCCCCCTTGGCATCACAACTTCACAGAAATAACAGTAACAGCTACACGTTCTGATGATAAAAGTGATAAAAAGACATTTTGCGATGGTCAAAGGTTGTTATTTATCCTTCCAACCAACTGCAGTCCCTCAAGTGTGTTCGAGACAAAGACAGCGTTACAAATAAAGCAAAGTTTCTTCCGATACATGAACATTTGTGTTCCCTCATCCTCCGCTCGCAGATCCTTCCTCCTGCCCATATCAGAGGTGCCACAATCCACGGTGACTTGATACACCAGGACAGGCTGGGACCCCAGAGCGGGCCCACGGAGGACAGCTGTGATTACTGCTGACAATAATTTATGGTCCCCTCTGATTGAAAACATGAGAGCCAGAGATAGAAGGGCTGCTACGGAGTCAAGGCACCACCTTAAGACATAAAACTGAGGCCGCAGCTGCTGTCAGATCCAGGACTCCTGCCAAGCTCTGCAGGCCCCTCTCCCCACCCAGACAAACACAACTTCTCATTTTGCTCTCTTTTGTTGTGTTTTTTCCCCCCCCCCGTTTCCTTTTCTTCATCTGAATCGTCACGCCTCTATTTTTAACATTAAATATCAAACTCAGACTCAAACTGTCAGTTTCTAAGTATTTGAACCAGAATACTTTGTCAAGCTGACAATGTGTCTCTATGTGCCTCATTTTCAGAGTTTAGGATGCTAATCCCAACAAACGTGGTTAAACGTTAACAACTATCTTCACTGACGTGTGTATAAAAGCTGCACAGATGTCCTGGAATTATTTACCTCCACGTGTAAAGAGATTTGGAACTCAAAACGTCCGTTTTAAGCCCAGTTTATGCTTCTGCTTTGACCTGACGCAGACCCTAGGTCGTACCCTACATGGATATCAGCTCCCTTGTCCAAAAAGCGCAACGGAGTATGTACTTTGTGTGGTGGCTGAGGAAGTACAACTTGGCAATGATGATAATCACCATCATTGAGTCCATCCTCACCTCCTCCATCACCATCTGGTACGCTGCAGCTACTGCCAAGGACAAGGACAGGCTGGAGCGTATCATGCACTCTCAGAGAGGCAGCAGGCTACCTTCAGAGCGGGATGTTTCCAGGATCCCGATGAATGTAGTCATGATTGTGGTCGACCCTTTCATGCCAAATAAAATCTGGTCACATGGTAGAGATGTCCAGTCCCAGCATGCAAATGGGGTAATGTGTCAGTCAGGAATGGTTGATATCCTCAGTGCATTTTGTATGAAGAAAAATAATGAATTGTAGTTTTGACTAGAGGGGACTTTCTGTGTGGAGTTTGCATCATGTGAGTGTAAACTGTGTGTTGTACCCTGCCTCTCATCCAATGACAGCGGAGATTGCGTCCAGCATCAACCTGCACCCAGAACATGTTTCAATGGAGGAAACCAAAGGACCAAATCCTTATTGTACGGTATGAGATCACAGGTTCGTAAAACAAGAAAAATCATCATATTATAATATTATAATCATAATAAAAATAAGTAATGCTTATATTCCCCTGACCTGTCCAGAAGTGTGTACGCTACCATGAAAAATGTTTCCTCTCAGAGCACAATGGCTAACTGGAGCCTCTGCATAAACAACAGTCGGTGAGTCGGTGGAACCCCCCCCCCAATTCAAGGCTCGCTGTTCTCTGAGTAAAAATAAGGCCTGTACACACAACAGCCTGTAACCTGTGTGGACTGCATCCACTCGTCACGTGAAAGACAGCCCTATCTTATCAATGTATACAAGTGATGTTGACTAAGTTGGAGCTCTGTGATCGACTGTCAACATGTCGAGAGTCCAGGCTCAGAGGATGGATGGATAACAGAGACCAAATATAGAGCCCTGCCCTTGAAAGGAAAGGAGAGCGCAAACAAAGAGCACCACAACATCCCCATTGAGAAGAAAAGCGTTTAAAAAAACAACATCTTTGTGAGGTCAGGATTTATGATATTTGTGACATAAGACAGACAGAGATAAGGATTCGTCTGTTTACAACAAGACGTTCTTACCTGGTGACTCTGGTGTTTGGATACAGTCGATTGCTTTTCCACTACGTGATGACAGTGACAGTACCAGTTCCTTAATACAGGAGTACGTCAGCTTGACGGTGGGAAGAACCAGAGGAAACAACATGTCAACTCTGAAAGACAGATGGGAACTGGGGTGGAATTTCCTCGACAGAAAATTCTTAAAACCCAGTGTTTGCTGTGGTGGTGGTTTAACCCGTCTATTTTTTTTCTAGTATACCAGTAAGAAATATACTTTCTTCCTCATCTGTCCTTATGAACGTCCAAAGACAACTTTATAAGACGACTTTATAATATTCTAAGGTGACAGCACGACAGATTCACTGTAATTCATCTGTACACCATCCAGACATGGATAGCGAGGGTGCATCGTTTGGTTCTTGATGAGGGTCAAGCTTTGCTCCTTTGATGCTTTAAGACTGTTTCTTGGTAATCTCCATGATTACCCTTTGCCACGGTGTTGTGGTCATTAATCCCTCCTCCTATAGAGACTGACAATAATTCCTGCACCCTGTGCCAGACACGCCACACGCATTCATCACTCTGTCACCTCTCACAAGGGACTTTGTGGCATCCATTTATCCCCTGGAAAAAAAACTATGTGCCATAGACATGTCGCAGCCATGGTCTCATGTAAAGAATAGCATGCAAAAGGCCACGAGGAACAAAAATAACAGATAAAACATGGCGAAAAGTGACATATTAACGATATTCAAAACAACCCATTACAGTATTACAGCAGATGGAGGTCGCAGAAATGGGAGCCGACACTGAGATGCAGATTTTTCACTGTGGTTGTTAGCGGTTGCTTGATGTGTTTTAGCTCACAGAAGGCTGGCGGCTCTCTGATTCGCTATCTCTTCCTCTCTCTCATCTCTCTCCTCCTTTACTCACATTCACCCGGTGCCACCTGCACATGCTCATCGACGCACACGCCGATGACATAAAAAAAAGGAGCCTTTCTGATGAATAAATTTGTATATTTTAGGGCCTATTCCTGTTCCAGCAAGTAGTCTCCAGAGGCCCTGGCTGCTTCTCTCCTGAGCTCCCCTGCAACCCAGTGGAGTCATTAGTCAGCTTGCAGTGTTGAACTCTTTAATCATCTGTGTGTTACATAAAAAGAGGAGTACTCCTCAGCGACACACAAGGGCCTGCTCGGTTTGTCTGGGTCTGTCTTTGATGCGTATAGGCTGTTGTTGGGTCTACGCCACGGGTGCCTTCACACTGTTTCAATTTGCTGTCTCACTGAGTTGACACGTTCCTCTTGTAGCGCTGCACTTGTGGCTGCGAGTTGACTTTGTAACTGAATATTGGATGGTTTACTTTGTAATATTCTCAGTAAATATTCATACAGTGTCAGATTAGTAACGGACAGTCCAGCCACTAGGCTCCTTCTCCATTCTGGCAGATGGAAGATGTTAGGTGGTGATTGCTCTAACGCTGCAAGAGAATCTCTGTTTCCTGTAAAACATCATAAAAGTGTTTTATGGTTGTATTCATAATTAATCCACTAGTTTTGCACCAGACAAGTTCGTTCAGAATCAAATCAGTTCATCAACAGTTGTGATGTTCTTCTCCTTCGTCCCTGCAGCAGGACGCTGCATTCAAATCTGCTGACGTAGTTCATCGTTCTTCTATGGGATGGCTCAGGTTTTTCATTGGATGAGTGTGGATGTCCACTCCACGTCCAACATTCTAGGATGGTACATTATGCTTGGCGACCATAGTTTGCACTTTCACATTGCACTGTGTGGATCCTCGATATGTGAATTCAATTGGATTAAGACATCAAGTGAACACACCCAAAACATACACGCACAGACGCACTGCATCAGGGTCCGCAGGGACAGAGGCAGGCGCCCGGTGCCGTGGTATCGGGTTGCAGGTCTGTCAGACACAATGGTAAGGAGTTGGCCTGCGGCTCGGCTTCGGAGGGCAGAACAATGGAGCTGCAGTCCAGACGGAGAAGCAGAGGGCACGCTGAGCTGATCTGTCAGCCTGGCAGAGCTGCAGCGGCTACTCTGGGCCCAGACCCTCTCCTAGCACATACAATGGAGGGTAGGAGGTCAAGAGCACGAGGAAATGAAGGGGAATTCCCAGTATGCTATGATAAAATGGAGTCCTCTGTTTTGTTGATGGGAGAAATAGGACAGAGTCAGACTACACCCATAATACATCATAACTTTCAGCGATTACAGTGAAGTCATTTCAGTGGGTCAGCGTGCAGCTGTAGCTAATCATTTTATGGGTCAGTGGTTTCTCTCTCTTGTAGCTGCTGCTCATTACTGGTGAATTTAAATAAAAGGCTCGTTGAACAGCTGAACTTGCACCATGAGGGCATTACAATATCCTTTCTCTTCCTCTTTCTTTCTTTCAGAACTGGCTCCTGTGCAGTCTGGTTATGAATGACACATTGAAAAGAAGAAGATAGAAAAAAAAAAGAAGAAGCTCAATGCATTCTGATCTTTACTGGCGTAACATATGTGGCGGTATTTAAAAAGGCAGCACGATTGTTTGGAAAATGGAGCCATGACATCCTATAAAGTGTCTGAGCCCTCCCTCCCTCTCTCTCTCTCTCCACACACACACACACGCACACACACACACACACACACACCACTAAGACGTGAAGAAAGAGGGGCGAGTTTATCCAGCACAGTCATAATATCTTCGCTCTCGCCTTTTATCTATCAAGAACATGTACACTGGCCTGATCTGTTTAAGGGGATGAGGTGTTTAGTCAGGGCTGCGCTCAAATGGACATCCTGCTGCCCTCGGAGCAGCGAGTGAGGGGGGGCTAGTGAAAGCCAGATTTTGTTAAAGCCCTTAATAAGGCACAGTGTGATATATAAGCCTGCAGGCAGCAAAGCGCTTTGTGCAAACACTTGAGCCACTCCTGTGATAGGGCAATCTGTGTACGGAGTGGCCAAGGGCCTAACAACTCTGTTATTTCACACGCGACCCTATTTGGCCTCTCTGATATCTTTAATTCGGTAGTTGAATTTGATATAGCGCTGCAAATATTTGCCTAGGCACACATTAACACTGTTTGCCCGGTATGTTTCGATAAACAAACCGCAATGGTGAACTGAATGTAATAAATGTTAAACAGTGCACGCAATTATACACTTCACATATCTGGCCCGCCGCAGTGAAAGCGCGCTCTGTGGACGTGAGTCTATTTTGACAGATCGTTATTCCCCTTCCTGACCACCGAGGGATACATACAGAAATTAGCTGTTTATGAGATGCCGAGGGTTCATGGCAGAAAGAGGCGCAAAATTCAGTGGAAACAAAGTACTTGGTTTTGACTTGGAGATTTCTCAGTTGTCCCGGCAGATTAAATGTTATATGTCATGTGCACTCTTGTATCTTTTTTTAAAAATGCATTTGATCGTACAGGTGCAGCAACTTCTTCTTGCCACTACTATTATGTACACTTATGTGCAACATTGACACAGAAAATGTTCTTCATAGACTTTTGCTCAGGTCGGACTCATCTTCCTCTCACAAAACATTGCTTTCATTGCTTTAATTGTAACGCATGCAGAGTCAAAGGTCAATGACTGTGACACAATATTTCTGTCATTGCATACTCATACAGCAGAAAGGTGCATCTAAGAGTAGTAAACTGCATAGTTATTCTAGTCAGCTCTTCCCATCAGGAAGCTGAATGATCTGATGCATCTCCATCCACCGTATCTGTACGAGGGACAACACAGCACAGACTGAGTGAGGCGAGGCGGCTCAATTTCTTTTCTACAACTCTGTTGCAACGGAGTTGTTCTTGCTGGGACTATGTGTATGAACTCTGCAGTTCAAAAGACACGTTCACTTCATATTTGTTCCGAAGCTTCTCTCTGGATGCTGACAGTTTGCAGCGCCGGCGTACGAGGTGGAAAAGACAAAGCACTCTGCACTCAGAGGCTGCGTGTGATTAATGACAGAGGTGTGCGCTGCAGTGGGCACCCTCAGAGCGCCAACAAATCAGTCTTCCTGTAAGACAAATCTGACACTCGCCAACCCACCGCCCCACCTGCCTCCCCCCTCACCACCATCACACCCTCAGCCCCTTGCAACCCAGAGCAGCCCACACGACATCGGCCTCATAAATCATCCTAAACAAAGCATGTTTAATCTGTGACGTGCAGGCCTGACATGCAAATTTATTACCTGTTGTAGGAAAAACGGCGTGAGCTCCATTGAGTCAAGCTCTGTTTACCTTTGAGAAACCAGTAAAACACTGGCAAGTCGGCAACAAAGGATGCTGATGATGGCAGTTTCTTTCAGGCTGATTTGCGGAGACAAAGACCTGCTTTACCCAACCATCCCGCTGCCTCTTTCACGCTGGATGACATGCTTGCACGACTTCCTCGACTGCGCTTGCCAAAAAAAGAAAAAAAAGATTTAAGGATTTTTCTCAAGCACATTTGTTAAACATGAATACCAAATTAGCGCTTGTGGATTAGTGTTGGATAGCGACGCTGTGTGCCTGGTGTGAGTCATAATGCTCAGAGAGAACTGGGCACCTACGACTACCTACGACTGTGTGATAGAAGGTTTTTGGAAATCAGCTATGAAGTAATGGGCAATGGCAATTAGCAAAATATGATCCAAAAAACAAAAGTATATATCAGAAGTCTGTGTGGATTCTCTCTGGGTACTCTGGCTTCCTACCACTTCCAAAGAGCATGCTGTAGGTTCATTGATTAGGTGTGAATGTGAGTGTGAAGGCTTGTCCTGTTGGCTCTGTGATGATGTGGAGAATTATCCACTTGACCCTTCCTTTCATCCACTGACATCTGGGACCAGCACCAACAACAAACGTGACCCTCGACAGGATTCTGTGGTGATAACAGTGGCGATCAAACAAACAAAATTCAGCCCAGTTCATACATCACCTCTGTCTGTCTGTCTGTCTGTCTGTCTGTCTGTCTGTCTGTCTGTCTCTCTCTGTCTGTCTGTCTGTCTGTCTGTCTGTCTGTCTGTCTGTCTGTCTGTCTGTCTGTCTGTCTGTCTGTCTGT
>JBBMJM010133120.1:0-13622 GCA_037832705.1 Centriscus cristatus
CACTGAAGCCCAAGTCAAGGAACACACCACATATAAGGCTGGACTGTTTGTGTGCATTCACATCGTGCACTTCTTTGTATGTCTGCAGGAGATGAGGGTACTGCGAATGAAGTGTGACATTTGCAGGGGCATAGGCGTGATTTTCAAATGGCAAGTCATTTATTGCAGTGGCCCCTGTACGCCCATCACCAGCTCGAATCAATCATGACTCATGAAGAAAAACATTTAAAGAGCAAACAGACACCAGGGGCCACACATGCCACACAGCATGTTTTGGTTGTGGAATTATTTGTAACCCCGAGACAAACATTATTCTGTCAGCGTGTGAGTTTTTCATAGTAAAACAGGTTGTGAGGAGCCAGAGTGACCTTTTCTGTTTTTACTCTCTATTTAAAAATCACAAAATATAGGAGAGATTCTGGATTAAAATTCCCGTTGCCATAATACAGATGTGGTGGATTTCCAATTATCATCCCGTTGTGGATGTGAAATTGTTCTCAGCTGTCCCATTGTTCTCTTTTAGGACTTGAATGGCACCCTGAAGAGCCTGCTGTCTGAATGGTTCTCTGTGGGTCTGCTCCGGCTGGAGCGAATCACCTGGCAGTCGCCTTGTGAGATCCTGCAAAAGATCAGCCAGTAAAAACCTCTTCTAACCTCTGAGATATTGAATTCTCTCTCTTTCCTGTCATTCCATTACTAGAAATAAATCATTCTGTCCGCCCCCTCCCCCCCATCAGGTATGAGGCAGTGCACCCAGTGAGGAACTGGACTGACCTGAAGCGCAGAGTGGGACCTTACCGCCGTTGTTATGCTTTCACCCACGCTGCCATGCCAGGAGAGCCTCTGGTTGTTCTGCACGTGGCCCTGACTGAGGACATCTCCAGTAACATACAGGTTAGCAGCAACACCTTCCCAGGCCTCCACTCTCTTCTCTACTCTGCAGTATGGGGCACAGTTTGGATTCTTGCGAGCATTTTTCAGCTTTGTCCCAGAAACTGACAGTGGTGTTTGTTTGTTTGTTTTTTAAATTTCAGACTATTGTTCGAGAGTTTGCCAGTCTGGACTTTGAGGAGGATGTGAATAAGATCAACGCAGCCATTTTCTACTCCATATCGTCCACCCAGGCTGGTCTACAGGGGGTGGAGCTGGGCAACTACCTCATCAAGAGAGTGGTGCGAGAACTGCAGGTGGGACGGAGAGTCATCAGTCATTCCTCTTCACCTTTGGGGTTTAGTTTGAATTATTTCTGAAGCATTTTTTCCGCTGTGGACGTCTGGAATGCAGGTATCACAGTAGATGGAGCAGACAAGAAAATACCTCAGTGAGAGAAATGAATGGTTGTTTGATAAAGATGAGTCATTGTAGCTGCACATTCTGAATTGGGATCGTTTTCATCTATTTCAGTCAGAAGGGGGTCATACAGTCTTAGGTTTTTGAAATAGAACATTGAATGTAATTACTCACCTGAGCAACACTAAAGTAAAGTTATTACTGATTTACATCATCACCACGCGTTTAAGCATGCAATTAAAAAAAAAAAAACACTTAACAGACATGGCAAGGTCATGTAAGTTAATTTTTTTATTTATGCTAAAAAAATTTAATTGCTGTAGTGGAGGATTTAAATCACTCTTTTGCATCAAAAACTCTTAATATTAATGTTATGTTAACTAAGAATTAAAAAATAGAAAATTGTGTCCAGCCCTGGAACAAAACGTACGTGGTCATGTACAAGGTCACAGCTGCTCAGGGCCGACAACCGTTGTTCCTCACATGTGAATGTAGAAACACACAAATACAACCAATAATCAATAAAGGAGCAGTGATGAAATCTTTCCCGTCCTTCTCAATAAGTGCAAGTGCCACTCCAGTGAGCTCTTGTGAAATGATTGGACCATCAAAGGCTCTTCTCCCCAGCAGGTGGAAAATAACATTATAGTGTATCATCATAAATTCCGGTTGCACAGCTTTACAGGGCTTCCAGTTCTGATAATTCATACAACAAGCCCGTTTACATGTTGGCATGTCCGTGAGGTTCATGGATGCTGGCTACATGTATATGTTAGCGACATATAGAAGAAAAATATCCACCCAAACATGCAACTTTGTTTTTGTTTGAGATAGCAACTGGGATTTATTTGGCCCAATCAAGCCATCACTAGTCCTCCAGCACCGCGGGGGGATCAGCAGACAAAACATTTTATGCTGCATTTTATTCCATTTTATCCACGACCATTTGTACAAAACGGCAAATTCTGGTCCAGCAACTGAATTTTAGGATCCCATGGAAGTGGTGTGCTGTTTAAAAATTTTAAGGACATAACCTGAAACAAACCATTTTCCAAACAATGTTATCAGTCCAGACGTTTTCATGCCGCATCAGGGACATGAACCCCTGACCTGGAGAGAAGTGGTACACACACCTCGAGGCTACATACACCCACAACCCATACTTACACGTACTCTGCAGATCCAACGGCTCGATGACATCCAGCTCGTCTTTCTTCGTATGCTGCTCTAGCCCTGCTTCTAGCCCATGTATTTACTTTCATGTTTCACCTTTTGCACACAGCGGGTTCATGTGAAAAGGTGAGATTGGGATCGAAACAGCCAAAACATGGTGACATAGCAGGGTTTTGAAGTTATGAAGCAATCAATGACTTTTGTGTGGAGCGTGACTCTCCGGGGCTTGTGTGACACATTCATCTGCAGTCTCGAGCCGCTGTGTCGCTCCATCATGCCGCGTACCGAGGAGCCATACAGCAAAGGAGATGGGGTATATTTTCGTGAAACGACAGGCTAGTGGGGTGGAAGGGAACTCAAGAGATCTGGAGTGGGAGATAAGAGAGGGACTCCGGGGGGAGGGGAGTAAAGGAAGAGGACAGGTACTGAAGATGACAGTGAAGTGATGAGAGGGCCGTTTGAAACAGAGTCAGGGGAAAGAAAGAGGACATCCATTTCCAGTATGTGCCAGCATTCTTCAGCAGTGGAGTTAATTTGCTCGCCCCGTCTGAACAAGAAACAAAGTTTGGCTTTGATACTGAGACTTGAGTGTTCAAACTTACAAACTCGTGTCCTTTGTTGTATTGTAGGAATCGAATCGATGTTTCCTCTCGTGTTATTTATACCATAACCTTGTTTCTTCCCTGCTGAGATTTTCCCTTGGGAGATAAATATCTATCTATCTATCTAATGAACTTGTTTTATATCTCTTCTCTTCAAGCTTGGCAGGTTGGTACATTTCTGTGTTGTGTTTTGGTGGGTGGTGGGTGGTGGGTGGTGGGTGGTGGGCGACATAAGGGACATTGACTACTTTCTCCATTCGTCTCACCAGGGTGAGTTCCCCCACATGGCTCAGTTCTCCAGCCTGTCACCCATTCCAGGCTTCTCCTCCTGGCTCCAAGGCCTCCTTAGCCAGCACAGGAAGGAAGGCTGTGGTTCGGACCTCCTTTCTGAGCAGGAGTGGAAGGAGGTTGAGCAGGCCACTGACTCTGAACCAGGTTCTGCAGCAATGGATGCCCTTCGCAAGCTAATCAGCACCAGCGAGTGGACGCGCTCAGAGCGTCTGTCCTGTGTCCTGGAGCCGGTCCTGATGCGGCTCTGCGCCTGGTACCTTTATGGAGAAAAGAGGAGGGGCTACGCTCTCAATCCAGTGGCAAACTTCCACCTCCAAAACGGGGCAACCATGTGGCGGCTAAACTGGCACGCTGACACCAGCCCCAGGGGGGTGGCAAACTCCTGCGGCATCATGGTGAACTATCGGTACTTCCTGAATGAGACATCCAAAAACAGCACACTCTACCTGCAGAATAAGGTCATTGCAACATCAGAGCAGGTTTTGGGACTCGTGTCCCAATTTCAGAAGAACAGCAAACTCTGAGAAACACACAATTGTTCCGAATAGTAATTTGCTTTTGCATTGCACTTTATACCAGTAATAAACTGACAAGCAGATTGCATTGAGATCATTTCTTCAAACTCTGAGGTTTGAGCCCAAAGGTACTGTAGGACTAAGTGGACGTCAGCTGGAATGGATCCATACTCTCGAGTTTTTGTCTCATTTGGTTTTTGGCTAAAGCTGTCTGATATTCTGAGAGCCTGGAGCCAATGACGCTCGAGGCGTCTATCAATGCCTCACCGTGTTCCTGGATATCAGTGTGTGTGTAGGCGTGAAGCGCTGAGGGTGTGAATGATGCTTTTCACTTGGCTGACCTGTGTCACTGAGAAAATGTCCAATAAACCCTTTTCTCTCCTCCCTTCACTTCTCCACCTGCTCCAACTGTGTGTTCACACCACACCTCTGCACATGAAACCAGACCGCCAATATTCTATGGTAAATAACTAAATGGAACATGTTCGACCTGTATCATGAGGTACCCTTCACACCCCACCCCCCGTTCCATTTTTTTTTTTCACACTTTTTGCCAGCACTAAGATACACCACCAATCTCCAAAAGGAGTGTCACTGATATTAAAGTCCTCTGTGGAGGAACCAAGCAGAGCACATATCAGCCTCGGTGTTGTGAAATAATATATCACTGCAAGTTGACTGTGAAATTACATTTTATGTCTCCTTGGAGCCAAACTTGGCTTTTTTTTTTCTTACCAGTACCTCCCCACTTTAATTCAATGTGCTGCTCTGTGTCCTAGAAACTAATGGAGTGAGAAATAAAGGTAACATAAATGAGCTGATTGATGGTGTTCAGTTATGATGGTGGGAGGAGAATAAAGACTCATAAAAAGGACAGTTGTTTAAAGGATGCCCTTGAGAGGGAGTATGAGCGTATCCAGCGACCTGTATAACTCAAAAGAAAAGAAACACTGTTCCACCACCAGTACTGCAGGTGGAATGGTACGGACCATGCATGTTGCCATGGAAACAACAATGACAGTCCACAGCTGCTGCTGTTGGCAGCTCACACTTGTCTTGAATCACCTTTACTCACAGAGGTCCAAAATCAATGGCCAAAGAGCAGGTCAGTTTAAGGTCAGGAGCTTTTAATTAATAATGAAATTGTATGCAGTACATTGAAAGTAATTATTTTTCAAAAGTAGTAAGTCAGGGATTTCCCATGAGAATACAAAGATAAATTGCTCATTCAGTGAGCAGCTACAGTGCTTAAAAATGATTTATGGACACATCGAGTGCCTCTAAATGAGACCTGAAACCTGCTCAGTGGAGGATTCTTTCAGGAGGAGTCACACAACCTGCAGGATGGAAGGCTTTAATTGTTTTCAAATATGAATCAGCTCCACTTTTCACCTGTTAAATTACCTGAAGAATGGACTCTGAACACATCATCAATTATAATATTACTGTCCCAAAGGCAACATTTGGTAATATTAAACATCTTTGATCGCCCAACAGTAAAAATCATACATAGACATACCCTGTCATGGAACAAATTTGACCAAGTGTCCCGGTTACTGGCACTTTCCATTGTTCGTGTCCAGTAACACCAGTCTTTCATTCATTCATTCATTCATTCATTCATTCATTCATTCATTCATTCATTCATTCATTCATTCATTCTCTTTTGCTTATTCCTGTTATGGACTGGTGGTCCTACTGGAGCTGATCCCAGAGAGAGAGAGAGAGAGAGAGAGAGAGAGAGAGAGAGAGAGAGACAGCGGTGTGTGTTGTTTTTATATTGCTCCTGTATTCTGTAAGTGTGTTGCTGATCATCATGTATTTAAACAAAGAAACAAATGAAACAAAGAAAAACATGTGGTTATGTGGTTGTTACCTGCTTGTGTGCCTGCGAACATTTCGCTCAGAGCTCAAAACAAGTGAACTCAGTCCAATATTTCTTCGAAATGCTATGCCACAGGGAACACATCGAGCAGGAAAACATACAGTTCCAAAGCTATCAATATGAAATGACATCCTCAAAGGCAACTTTTGCAGAATAACACACAAAACTGCAGGATTCTTTTAACAGCCCACGGGCAGTGTCCTGAGCCAAAATGCAGCTAACTCTGTCCTTGAGTCCAGCGAGTCTCTCTTTTAACTCAGCAGCCATCCCAACATGAAACAACGGAGGGAAAAACAGGCGTTTCTAATGAAGCCTCAGTGAAGTTGAGTGAGGAAAATCCTCCCTGTACCCTGCTGGGAGCTTCTCCTTATGTCCTCTGAGCCCATCTATCCCCAGCTGCTGTCCTTTAAATATCACATCTTCTCTGTTATTCATGTTTTATCTCACAACAGATGACGATCCACTCCATTCGACCATCCCCTATCACCGTCTGTTATTCCACCTGTTCCTAAAGCTTCACCACCCGTTTCAGGGCTCTACTGCACCAACATGAGGGTCTTAACCCAATGTGTTCACATTCTTCTTGTTGGAACGATGACAATGAACATTATCACTTGTTTGATTAAAAATATGTAAAAACTTTACTTTAAGTTTCAAATTTCAGTCTGAATTCATTCATTATGGATTTTTACACTTACTCCTGACATTTGAGAATATCAGTGTTTTTTTGGGCACACGCACACTAAATGTCACCCCGCTGTTCACAGCAGTGTGACCAGGATTTGCTGGTGAGTGCTGATGTGAGGAAAGTCACATTTGACAGGGAAAGAATAAAGTCAGGCGGTACCTGGAAGCCACTGCCTCCTGTGTGGTTGTGTCTATGTGAGGAGAGCGTCCATCCAAGTGTGCTAATCCATTCTTCTCGGTGTGCTGTGGCTGGCACTCCGTTACGCTTCCCATCATTCTCCTCCTCCTTCACCTTGCGGTAACCAGACCCTGCACCCACAGCCTATGCAGTCCGATGATCCGTCTTCAAAGGACTTTATGGTTTATGAGCAATCGTGACACACAAATACACATTTCCCATGTGCATGGACACACATTCACAGGTGTATGCCCTCTGTGCCTGTATTTTACACAGTATAGCCTTTAGGGGGCAGCAGTGTTTCACTCAGAATGACTTGTCACACTGTGTGCTCGAAGTTTGAACAGTGGTTCTCTGCTGTGCTGGCCTGACAAACACCCTCTTTCTCTGGCCTGCCTAATTTACCAGAATCTCTCTCACACCTTCCACTTGTCTACCATTTGCATGCCTTACTTAGCGCCATGCTGCCGTCTCTTTCAGGACCCCCGCTCCGCCATCCCTGTTGTGAAGTGAGATTGACACATCTGCTATATCTGGTTATAAGCTGTAATTAACACTCATTTGGATCGCTGATGGCATCCACCTTTACCCAGTGCAATTATTCAGTGTCAGAATATCACTGAATAGAAACAAGTCTTCAAAAGCTGTTCTATGACGGACACAATTTACATACAATTAAAGTGTAAAATTAAAGTGTCCGTCCCACATGTGTAGTATCCTGCCATTGCCTCTCTAGCCTGTCCTCTGGATTGCACACAGTCTTTTCCAACACATATGGTCTGAGTGTGGGTCATCTCTGGAACCATCAGCTACTGCTTCATGTAAGTGCATTTGTGAAATATCGGTGAGTGTCTGAACCCACCAGATGTCCAATTTCTTGCATACGCCCGGTGTAATGTACCTCATGTATTGTGTTGTTCCACAAGGGATTAATGACACATAATTTCAACTGATTTAGATTCATGTTAGATAGAAGCAGCAGCAGGAGCAGCTTAGGACTTCAAAGAACAACGGGTTCTGGGGCAGCGACACACAGTACGAAGGACACCAGACGTGACTGTTGATTAGAGGAACACCAAAGAGACTGCACACCCCAGCCAAAAGAAACATGAGGGAGAATCACTAGTCAAGTAACACCATGGCTTGTCGGACCCATCGTCTGACATAACTGACTAACAAACGATAATTTCAAGTAAAATGAACAAAGGACAATGTTCTAACAACAGTCTCCAACCCAAACTAAAACAACAAAACACAACAATCTGGACAGATTCTTGTGCGACTGCAAAAATAACTGGCACGTGGTTATATCATAGGCTTTGGACACAAATTCCAAAGTTGACCCCAGAGACACAAGACCCAGACAAAGACAGACTTGAGCTGCCATTCAAGTCATTAATAAGGCTCTGTAACTTGGGGGGGGATCACCCCACCTAATGTACAAACATACAGTAGTACAAACATACTTATGGGTATTAGTTACGGTCATTAGAGGAAGAACATGACCTCCTTTATTGACCCTATGCTAACACAAGAACTACAGTACATACCCCCTTGTGGTGCCAGTGGAGCAGTTGGCGTCTTGCTCAGGGACATCACATTTCAGGAAGAAAAACATTGCTTCTTCTTACCCCATGTGCATGTTCATGTGTTCTCAAGGACCCCTCAAGGGGTTCGAACCTTCTCCAACACTGAGCAACTGACTCCCTATGGGGTCTCAAACTTGCAGTCAAAAGGCTCCCTCACCCAGTCCACGTCTTTAAAATACTGCATTTGCCACAAGGCTTTTTTGTTGTGAATGAAGAGTTTGAGTAAACTCAGATAAATCTTGTCATTACACCACATTTAGTTTCTCCGACTTGGCGAAATTGAGATGGACAGCCATTCGTTTTCCTTCCTCTTGTTATTTATGATTTGTGTGAGAAAAACTTTCCAGTAATTAATATTTCATTACAAGTTACAGGCGTGCCATTTACACCCCATCTCACATGGAAACGTCCTAATAGCTCCAGAGACAATACGAATTCTAATGAATTTCAGCTTGCCCTTACAGAAATTCCACCATCAACTCAACGTGATGAAATGAAGAACACAAATGATGATTAAAGACGTTTCTTCTGGAAGTCTTAATAATGAGTTCGTACATTTTCTATTAATGTGGTTGGTCATGACAGCAGCCCATTAAGGATGCACCCACAGCTATCCTCAAAATCAGTTTGTTTCTTTCTCTTGCATCATCTCACGCTGCACATTATCTGTCTCCCTATGTCACGATTTTGTTCCTGCCCTCTTCTATCGACATGCACAGTAGCTGCAGAGCTGCACATCGAACGAATACACACGTTAACTTCCTGATGGGTTCCCATTTAAATGCAGTTGCTTGGCTTACACACAAGCGCCACCTCATGAATCCACACTCCTCTTGCAGTGGGAGAAAAAGACGAGTGGAAGCTGACAATAGTGTGACAAATTGCATTTTCACATTTTCATTCCACTGATTCATTCCTTCTTATTACAGCCCTGCCACCCATCCACAACCCAGTCTGTCACCCTTAAACCTCAACCACTCCTCCATCCTGTATCCCATCTGCTTCCGTCCCCATCGCTGTGTTAATGAGAGAGGTTAATTGGCCCTGCTGAGTCTTTTAAAGCCGAGATGGTGGCAAAAGCACAGACAGGATGGTTGGGTGACAGGTCTCTCTGAATCCCACCCTGTTTACCATATGCATATGACTTGCATCACACTACTCATGTAGACTTATCATGCATGGAAAAACATACATACATAGAGATCAAGTCTAATCCCATGAAGGTGAAAAAGAGGCCTTTAACTTTCTATATCCAACCACTGTTCTTCACAGAGCTGTAATGTACCTACATTTCTTAACTCTAAATGTTATAGAAATAGAAATCCAAGTTTCATGCGGGTCAGCGTTCAATAATTGATCAAACAACGTAGAAGTTAAATGTCAGGCGAAAATCTAGAGGGTTTATAGACCATTTCACGCTGAAATGATTTCACAATAACCTGCACATGAGATTCTGAAAGGTAAAATCTAATGCACAAATCAATGTTGCATTTGTCACTATCTTAGGACAAATGCAAGTGGGACTATGTTGGGACAATTTTATAGCAAATTTATAACAAGACTCTCTGGCCTGAAATATCAGACCGAATGGTGTTATTATGTCAGACTTTTAATGATGGCACATTTGATCACCATGCCAAACCTGTTTCATCACACACAGATGCACTCACACACAATGTGCATTTGCATGTGAGTCTTGACAGGGAAGACCAAAAGAACATTAACGGCTCAATCAAGGCTTTCGCTGCTCTTCTTCCATCATTCCAGACATCACAAACACTCTATTGATGCTGTGCCATGATCGCTTAGCTAATGTAAGGAATAAACAAGTCTGCAGGAGCAAAATGAGAAGAGGGAGAGATCAGAGGATCAGAGGAAAATACAAAATAGAATATACATAAATAGATAAATATGCACTTAATACAATCTGATATCATCATTCCATATATAGTGAGTTAACACAAATAGAAAAAACCTTGTCCTCTGGATGTACCAGTAGTGTCAATAGAAATGAGAGAAGTCAGGCGCTAAATGAATGATTATAAAGTCCATGCATGACATCCTGCATTAGCATATCAAATCATGCAAGTCCTGCTGCCCTTGAATTGAGGGCAAGTGAATGTTTGCAAGTCAAAATAAGAGGGAGGATTGTGGAAGACACGTGAGAGGATTTAGAAAATGCCAAAATAATTTGAAGTCATCTGACAACGATTTGTTTTTGCTAATGAGACGTGTTTGTGAGATTTCTAAACCCATTCAGTGTCGTGCATCCACACCGATGGATGCAGCTTGCACGTACGTATGTATTTTAAAAAATGAAAGATGGCTGACCTTCCATTTCAAATGACAGTGAAGGACTACAAATGTGGCTCTGTGCTTTTTCCTTCTTTCAAACAAAAGATCGAGATAAAAGATAATGGCAAAGGTGTAATGAGATCTTCCCTCATTTCAACTCATTGTAGCCAGTGAGCCAAAGCAGTGTGTGGTGTTTTGAAAATGATTATTGTGAGATTTGAATCATTCCAGCAGCAAAGAGAGAGAAAAACCCATAACATGTGGACTGCAAACCGGGGAGACAGAGAGTTTGTGCCAGACTCCTTTTAAAGCACTGTTATTAGAGACATTATTATGGGTCTGTGTATGAAAACAGGTGCGTGTAAATTGAACATAATCTCTGTCCATAAGTGGCTAGTGAAGTGAAGATACAGTGGAAATAGTTGGTTTCAAGTCAGAGATAAAAAAATAGTATATACTGTATTAAACATGAAATATTGACCTTAAAATACTCTTACATGTGCTGCTGTGTGATTGCTCCCCTCTGCGTGGACCTGGGGGGTAACTGCCATGAGTGACAGTGCAACTACGGGCTTCTGCTGGCTGTGATAAACTGTACTGTAAAAGGGTTCACATATCATTCATATGACATGTCCATGATGAAAGTCCCTTACTCTGTTCTGACAAGCAGGGAAATAGAGGGGGACTGAATTTTCAGCATTTTAATTTTTATTTGAGGACAGAGATTTAAATGCATCCTGTTGTTCACACCAACTGGTTACATAGTAAAATGTGTGTTACTCAGTTAGGAAACAAGGAAGCAAGGACATATTTTGATGATTAAATGATGTAGGCACACTCATCATTTACTCACTTTATTTCACGACCGTATTGGATTGTGTCATTCCAGAGAAAACAAAAAACATTCTATAACATTCTGGCATGTGAAATAACAGTTTCTCTTTAAAATCCATGTCAGCTGCTCTCTTGTGTGTTTCTGGGCCTCCATTCCTCAAATACACTTTGTGTTATGTTTTGTTTTGTTTTGTCTATGCAACATATTCAGGGATCTTTCCTTTTCTTTTTAAGGGTAGAATACATGTCTGAGTTTGGCGGAGACTCTGAAAGGCTTGGACTTCCTTTGTGTCATTGGGTGTATCATTTCATAGTGTCATTTCTCATTCCCTTTAACTGTCAGTGTACCTGGAACGCATAGCAGATTGCTGGTTAGATAGTGGCACGGACGTCAGATCAGTTTGAAATGTAGTGGGGACAGAGACACACCCTCCACACTTGCACCCCGTCACCTCAGTGATCCATTCAGTAAAACGCTGCCAAAAGTGCCAAAACGTGCAGGTTTCTCTCGGAAAATCTTGACGTTCTAGTTTTACATGATGGAGATGAATGTGGATGCTTAACATGTTCTCGATATCTTAAGTGATCTTCAGATTGGCAATGATCTCTGGCAGTTTAAAACGCTGAGTTGGTCAGTTGAAGTTTAAGACCAGGTCCATTTGTTGCTTAGACAGCGAGGGCGCATGGTGTTTAAATCACAACTGCTCCTGCATCTAAATAACATGTACTGTAAATAGCAATGATACTTGCAAGTTCAGTGTTGACAGTACTTATTGACAGTGTGCCTTCTCTGTCCTTCTGTGCTAAATGTACTAAACTTATCACTTCTCATCAAATGTGATGCAGGTTAGGAATCTAGCGCTGTAAATTACTTAATTTATCATCACATTATAAATTGGACACACATGGAAATGGTGATAATTTGTGTTTTGTCCAGACTGCGGGGAGTCAATTTATGATTGACAATTCTGATCTTCAATTCCTCTGCAACATGAATATTTCTGATAAAAAGACAGAGAGCTCACATTGGCAGTAAACGCAGTCTCCACGTCCAAATATCTGTCTTTCCTGTCACAGTGTCTAACTTTATTGAGGTAGCCTAAGGCGTTCCCTTAGGGTAATTCCCCACGTAGGGTAATTCCTCCAGCATCTTCTGGATCTGCCTCAGGGTCACCTCTCAGCTGAATATGCCCAAAGTATTTCCACAGTGAGCCAGGAAGGAGGCAAGAAATAAACCAGGCAATGGCAGCTGTTTCATTTCAAAGAAACGCCAGTCTTAACCTGCTCTATCCAGGTATAATGGTCCTCATCCAATACCTCAGGGTGGACTGCCAAGCTGCAGAAACCAGTTTTGGCCACTCACTTGGTATGTTCGTAGGTGTTATTACCAGTTTTTGTTTGGCTGGGTATTAAACAAATACAAATGAATTGGCAGCAATTCAAATTACTGTGCCTACCTGAAATACTGGCACTGTGGAGAGACCATTCCTGGCACTGACTCGTCAAACTCCAGATCAGTTAAACTTCAGATAAGAAGAGAACAGTACAGAGGTTCACTCTCTAAAATCCCTCACTGATAAACATGCAAAAAAAAAAAAAAAAGGCCCTTTAGCAGTAAACATAATTTATAGAGCCCTGAAATACTTGGGCATTAAAAATGTCAACCCCAGAGAGTTAGAGGGGATATAATAAAAATATTTTACTTTACTTTCTTGTTTACTTTACTTTAAATTCCCAAAAATCCAATACTATAATCCAATAATAAATAAATACACAGACACTGCAGCTAATATGACCTTTGAGCTGGACATGTGATCAATCCCTCCACTTTAACTGGATTTATATTTCTTCATTGAATTAAGAAGATGTGAATTTTTAAACTTCTGTATCAATCTGTGTGCTTCGCACTGCTGGGAAAGTCCAATCACAGCTCTTGCAGTCTGAAAGAGTCTGCAAACTTACATTTCTGGAGAGGAGCACAGCAGGAAACACCAGCTGACCACACCAACCCTCACTGTAGGTACGCTTAAATTTGATGCAGAAGCATAAATCTACAATAAATCCATCTTAAATCACCACAAGCTGAATATTCAGATGCCAAATCAGCTCAAGGTGCCACTGCTTCCCTGTATGGTCTTAATTGGTGCGTCTCAAATCATGTGCCTCAGTATTTAAACATAGTACTGTATTTTGAGTACAGAAGTGTGTATGCGAATATGTAATGTACTCAAACAGCCGAAAAATTAAGGGTGGATTGATGGACACTCAACGGCTGCCAACTTA
>JBBMJM010133121.1:0-12321 GCA_037832705.1 Centriscus cristatus
GATGGAGTCCCACTGAGCTCCTTTAGTAGCTGTACCTCCTCTGATTCCTCCGTAGTAATACGCCACCAAACACGTTGGCGTGGAGGAGGGCGGCGCTCCGGACTCGTAGATGGACGACTGATTTTAATTCTCTCTCCCAGGGGTGTCGTCTGCTGGCCTCAGGATTGTCCTGTTTTTCTGAACGCCATTTTTGCATCTTGTATTCAGCATATTGGTCACTTGTTATCTTTATTTATTTTTCTGAATTGAATTCGATGGCATGTTTTGTGTCTTGCATTTTAATGTTGGTACTAGACAGCTACTGTCAAGTGCCGATCACGTTTAGAGGATAGTGATTGTTCCTGTTGATTCTCTCCTAATGATCAGCTGCTGCTGATGATGACTCTGTTTGTGGTGCACATTCATGTCGCACACATAATTGCAGTGGCTTTGTGTGTGGAGCTCGTCTGTAGCTGCTGTGTGGTGGAGGTGATTCGGTAGAAGCAATATTGATGCAGAGCCTGCCCCTCCCTGACTCTGCACCGATCCTCCTCTTTCTATTCCATTGCGATAGCTGCTGGGATCGGTTGCTAGGAGACCACATCCCCGGCACAAAGAAGCCCAGCTGGTGTGGACCGGTCTGTCAGATACCACATCCTGTAGTGGGTGTGAGAGTTTACAATCAATGCATGCTTTGTCTTTTCATTCCATCATTGGATGTGAACAATAAAATGTGGTTATGTACAATTTTAAAGGACCAATATGTGCATGAAAGGTTCTTTTATATCCGTTTTTTTTTTTCACAAGGCCACTTCATTCAGTCGTTCTTTAAAGTTCTGCCGACTCTGCAGACAGCCAGCCCTCCTCCCTTTACACAAAATCACTCTTATTTTCCCCTCAAATGCTGCTTTTCACTTCAGACAGGAAGGGTGGGGCCGATGGTTTCCCACTTCCAATTCTTTGAGCAAATTAGGATCACTTTATTTCACTGATGGAGAGTAATTATTCCCAAAGCTCTCCTTTCTTATTTGCCCCGACTTCCTCTAACGGCTGCATTAAATCAGAGCATTTATCTAATTGCTCGCAGCCATTTTAGCAGGTGACTGCATAGATATCTGGATATGAAGCTCATCTGAACTGCAGGCTGAGGCTGTATGTTCATTCAACGTTGTCTGTTAATCGTGTGTGTGTGTGTGGTTTGTCTTCATGAATTATCTTGATGAGTCCACGTTGCAGAGACAATGGCTTCAAGAGCCCATTAGTGTGACCCACCTTCCTACCTTACTGTAAAAAAAAAAAGGAAAGAAAAAAAGCCATGGAAGAAAAGAAGCAAAGGTTTCTATGAAGCTGTAGGTCCAAGGTCACACTGTCATTCGCTTGTAATATTTATAATGTATTTTAAGAAATGATTCACGGATGAGAAGATGGATGCAGACGTGGGCTCAGGGCTTCTTAACCACTAAAATTCATCCGGTAATGAGGGAGAGAAGCCTACTTCTGCCTCGGTTATCAGTACTTCTGCAGTCTGCATGCTCTTTGCCACGCTGCAGAGGCAGTTGTCATGGCAATAAGCTCTGCCGTGATGGATTCATTGTGTGACAGTGGCTGTAATATGCTGAGTGTGCTCTTTGCTTTGGGCCTTACCTGCCTGATCTCTGTTCCATCACACACACACACACACACACACACAAAGCATGAGGCAGACAGAGGGGCGTGGTCCTCATGAGGAAGCATTTCTCTCTTTAAGCGCCTGTATTGACTGCCCCCCCCCCCCCCCCCCCCCCCCCCCCACACACACACCTTTCATGCACTGCACAACACCAAGTGAACATGACATGGGGGGGGGGCACGATTTAAAAATGTTTAGGCCATAGCAGTCTGCCTAATGGAAAGCCTGTTTCCTTGGGTAAGGAAGAGGGGGAGGGGGGAGGGGTGGGGGTTCAGACATCAACCACCAGCTGCTCCCTATGACTGTGCAGATATCACTGCCTAAACGACTCATCTGTGCTCCGAATGATCCAACACAGACTCTGTGTTGGTGGAAGGTCACCGACGGGTTAGAGGGGCAAGTCTTTGTAAAACTCATTAGCGGCGGATAAATCCCCGCTGTTAATATAGATGATTGCTAATTTGATTTCCTGGATTCTTCTGGTTTCCTCAGCGGAGCCGCTGCAAAAACCAGCGAAGTGGACTTGATTTTTATTGTTTGCGAGCTTCATTTCACCCCCTCAGTGGAAAAAGTGGAGACGTGTGTGTGTGTATTTTTGGAGGAGTATTTCACCCAGTGCAGTGATGCTGCTATCGATCGGGTCTGACAGTGAAGGGATCGGTGTGGGAGTTTCCCCCATGGGCGAAGTGAACACCGTCTCTCCTTTTCAATCTTTTCCCACTTCTCCATTTCTTTCTCTCCATCTTGTTGCACAGAAATTCAGAGAAACTAGAAGACACAGCGGGCTGCAGCAGTGATCTGTCTCTGCATTTGTAAGATCATCTAAACTCAACATGCTGCGACAATGTAATGTTGCTTCGTCTGTTTTGTTGACATTTATCAACTGTAGTAATCACATGGCAGCAATGTAAAGTGCTAATTTCCTATTTCCGTCTTTCACAGCAGAGAACCGGTTCGTCCTGATTGGCTGTTTCTACTGAGTTGATAGTCAGAATAGTAAAATGCACGTTGAGGAGTGTCGACCGTCGTCACCTCCACTCTTCTTTACTCCCGGAGCAGGAAAACTAAATTTGTCCACTGATGACATCATGTCCGTCACCAGAAGGAAATGTTAGTGGCCTGAGGTCGTTTGGTCAGAGCTGGTTTGGAGGAGCTCTGAATAATTCAGTTGTTGGAGCTGCTGGTGGTGTTGGCGGTTTTCGTCTAGTCATGTGACCAGCTGACAGCTGGTGAGGCAGAGATTAGGGACGGGCTTGTTGGGACACCGGACGTCTGGAAGGAGACGTTTCTCTAAGAAACACCAAAGTGGAGCCAGTTTACACACTAACCCTAAAGCCACCATTAGCAGTGCAATATCTTCTAACTATGGAAACTAAACGGCATCGAGTCAGCTCGTATTCGGTCTCCTGTTGATGATTGACACATTTGAACGTATATCCAACGTTCACAGGCTTCCTTATCCACGCTGCAGACACGTTGGAGTGGACATAAAGGGTTTCGCCACGACATGCAGCTAAATGTCACGCTCGCTCCGCGTCAGTCGTCATGAACCTGTGATGACCCTGTTTAGAGGCTCTCCAAGTCACGAGACGCGTCTCATGAGCAGCATCTTATTATACAGCATCCAGATAGAAGCAGCTCAGCGTTTTCTCATCACTCATCTGCAGCACTTTCCAATCAGTTCATACACAAACCGTGTGCCCACTTCTTCATGTGTTCACATCCCATTTGATTTGTTGGCCGACTGTGAACGACTTCCACCATTTCGTACACATGGAGGCTGCAGAAGAGACTTGGTCAGAGATTAAGGTGGCAGTCATTTGGATAACCTCTTTATCTTTTTAATCGGCTCTGTCCTTAAAGCTATTAAAACAAGCCCCCCCCCCCCCCAGACCATTTCTCTTGTGCCAGCTGCAGAGGTCGAGCCTGGGGAGAAACAGTGTGTTCTAATGTTTCCATCTTATTAACTGTCAGGCGCCCTTGTTGCCACGCTGCAGTTCAACCCAATGAAAGTAACACGGATCTCCTCTCTTGATAATGGTCACGGAGGAGAAGTGTACGCGGGCTGGAAAACGAGCCCTGCTCCTGAAAAAACAATTAGATTTCAATCCCTCGAGTCAAAATCCTCTCGATACCTCCGCAAGCCGATCGAGCAGGTCTCGTGTCCTGGGACTTTTGTGGGACGCAGAGACGGTACAGCTGTTGGATGCCACGCCAGCGAGTCACCACCACCCACTTAAAGCTTGTCTGGCAGAACAGAGAATCAACATGGCAGCTGTAGGGTGGGGTGGTCCCAAATTATCTGCGGCTCATATTTTGGATGTGTATCAGAGAGGACGCCATGAAGCATCTTGTCTTGATTGTTCCATAACAGGCTCTCTTGGAGAGCTCAGAGAGGGTCGGTGCTCTTTTATTAGCCCAGAAGACTCTGGTGAAAGCCACAAACAAGTGGCTTGACCTCTGATGAATACGGGTTCATCAAAAGAACCAAAACAAAAGAGCAAACAAAGTAGTTTAAGAAACTACTGAAAAAAACAGGAAGGAAGGGATTTGCCAATCAGAGAAAAAAAAATCTGAAAACCGAAGCTGCTTTTATCTAGAACTGTTTGGAATCGCCATGTCTGAGCTGGTGGCAGAGCTGACAATGGCAGCGGAGGAGGAGGAGGAGGAGGAGGAGGAGGAGGAGGAGGAGGAGGAGGTGTGGCCGAGACATCTGTCCACTAAGTAGCCATATTGTGTCAACAGCTGCTGGGGAGTGAAAAGTCCTGGAGACCAAAGGTGCAACATTATACACTGTTTGGGCTTTGTGTGTGTTTGTGTGTGTGTGTGTGTGTGTGTGTGTGTGTGTGTGTGTGTGTGTGTGTGTGTTTTGTTATGTGGGCCTACTGTTGCTAAAGACATGTTAACATGTCAAGTAAAGCACAAAGGCGACTGACTGAGAACCGACAGACTCAGCTGCGCTCCAGAAACTGACTCGGACTCTCCTGCTGATATATGATATGCTGTTGCTCATAAGTCACACGATGCTTGTAGCAGTTTGTGTGTTTTTTATTTTATGAATAACTGTCATAAAATGCATATTATGTTCAGATATGTTCCAAATAGAGAAAAGGTTTTATTTACTTCTGTGTAGGATGGGATTTGTACAGAATGACACAGAAACCGAAAGATGTGAAGGGTTTTTTTGTCAGTTCACTTATTTAAAATAAATGTTTTTTTTCTGTCGTTAAATGTAAAAGCTGTTGACTCCTGGTGCTTGTGCGTACTTTGAACTATTTCAGCGTTTTCTCAATCAATTCATCTTCACCTCGTTAAACAACAGGTCACCTGCCTTCAAGATTTCTTTGGCGACGACGACGTGTTCATTGCGTGTGGACCGGAGAAGTTCCGCTACGCTCAGGACGACTTCTCTTTGGATGAGAACGGTGAGTAGAATTCTGCGTGTCAGAGCACAGTGTACAAAGTTCACACTGGATGGAATATTTAAAAAGATGAAACAAAACAACACAAGTGTTTTTGCATTCAGACACGTTCCAGCACGTACGTGTGATTTGACCTGTAAACACCTGCGTGTTTTTTCTCCTTTTTTTTTTTCCACACTGCTCTGTCAGCTTTTGACTTGAGGAAATGGTCTGAAAAAGTCGTCACCAAGGACAAAAATGTCAGCACATGAAGCTGAGTGCGTGTTTATTGCGGAGGAGAGAGATAATCGAAGGGAGAGTGGAGGCAGACAAAGACGGGGAGTCTGTTATCTGCCAGCGGCAGCAGGAATAAGAAAAGGTGGAATTAGGAAAAACCATTAATCTGTCTGCTGACAGGTTTAGGCCAGCGCTGCTGCTGCTGCTGCTGCTGATACTGCTGTGAAGTCAATGAGACAAAATGAATAACCACAATCCTCTCAGTGGGTCTCTGTGCTCCCCACAGACCTGGAAACCATATTTTTAACAACCCGCTCCCACACTCTCCACAAAGATTTGACATCTTAACATAGGAGCCTTCGGTTCCTCGTGACATCCTGGTTGGATGTGGATGCAACCGTTTATAATGATCTGGGTCCTTAGACACACACACACACACACACACACACACCTCGAGGCTATACTAAATACATTTCTGCCTCTAGAGCATCCAGAACGAAATGAGTTCAGTGGCGTGCAGCAGAGGGTCTGGGCTTCATCCCGTGGACAGTTATCTCCATAAATCACAGACACAATGAAGTACTGACGCTGTAAATGATTCCCCTTTTTCTCTCTCTACTTCTGCACATTGGAGTGTGGAGGCGGACGTGCAGACTTGTTTTACCTGCAGCTGTGTTCAGTTGAAGCTGATGAATCTGTGAAGGTCCTCTCAGGGCTGTTTGGAGGCTCCTGAGTTGGACCAGACAAGCTGCCAGAGAATTGGAGGGACATGAACGCAGGGCTGTTTCCACTAGTGTGTGAAGGTTAAGAGAGAGGAGACAGACATTCTCCATCCCTGGAGATGAAGGAGGACAGATAGTATAATTAGCATCGAGAGAAAGGGGGCGGGGGGGGGGGGGACCGAGACGGAGAAAGAAAGCAAGAGCCTGACAGAACAGAGGGAAAAATAAAGAGGGAGGAGTAGTGATGTCTGGAGTCTGTCTATGCTGATTAATACAGTGACACAGAAAATAATGTCCATTTTTAGCATTTATGTACATGTCTTTTCTCAGCTGGAGACCACAGTTAGACAGACACAGTTTCTAGTCGTAGTCGAAGTGGAGTTACCGTATTGTGAGGATGCCAGTTTCTGAATTGACTGAAAATGATTCTGTGATAATTAAAAAACAACAACAAAAGAACCCAGTGTTCTCAACAGCAAAGAAAAGGTGATTCTTAGTGTGTTCTGAGCCTTTTTTGTTGCCATGGAAATTTGACATAAGTGAAGCCTGAACTTTGACCTTCAACTGGCAAGCAGCAGAATCTGCGTGCGCTCATGTCGTCACTGACTTTCACTCTGTTGAACGCTTCAGTAGTTTTGACTTTTTGCTCCCGTAGAACTTGTAGTTGCTTTCTTGATGGGCGTTCCAAACACCGTACATGAATACACATGCAGCCAAAGAAGCTTTGAGTCCTGTGGCTGTGAGGTTGCCAGGCAACCAGCAGAGACTCCAGGAAGTCACCATCCAGTAGTTGTGAGTTGGCGCTGTCGCTCTGCAAATAAACGATACAAGTGTTGGTCTAACTAAAGCAGGCAAATGCGAGTATTTGTATTTAACATGTCCATGTGTTTCTGTGACAGTGATCTGACGCATGACAAACTGTCCCAAAGGAACTAGAGAAGCCTGATGGGGTCCACTTGTTCCAATTCTGAAATCCATTGTATTTCCCATATTAAGGGAATTTATTTAAAGTCTCAACATTCATTACTTGATGGCTCAGAGTTGTGTTGTCCTCTGTCAGTTCAAGGTTAAATCCAGATTGGATTGACTCTACATATATATATATATATATATTGTTTCCAGCTGCTCCAGCTGCTTTGAGTCTGTGAGGTTGATTATTGAGCAGATCCGTTCATTTTACAACCCAATATGAGTGTTTGACCTGAATAACGAGCCAATTCTGATTTGTATCTTTGTGTGTTTGCAGAATGCCGAGTGATGAAGACACCCAAAGCTCAGCGAGGTTTAACAAAGAGTCCCAGTGCAATGAGGCGCTGCAAGTCTCCTGCTGAATCGAGTGAGTCCATTATCGTCGAAGAGGAAGTGCTCTCTATACAAGTCACAACGGGGAAATAAAAGCCTGTTCTGTGCAGGAGTCTCGAGAGAGTGGTCAGCTCTGAAATCACACTACATCACCTCATCAAGACCCCTTTTATACTTGAGCTCTTGATGAGGTGAAATGTTCCACCATAGGATTTTTTTTACATCTGGAATTAAATCACAGGAGTTAAACGCATCTGATTGATCTCAATGATTATTTGAGAACAGAAGAACAGAAGTTCAATGAATGTTTCATACAGAGCTCGTCTGGACGCTGCAGTTTATGAGATGACAGAGCCAACAGTTCCCATGGGGGATTGGTGACATAAAACCTTAGAAGCAGAAGAAGTGCTGAACAGAAGTAGACTCAGTGATGGACGCGGTCTCCCTTGACCAGTTGGACTGAGAAAGAAAAGGGGTTGACGCTTGTGTCACCACTGGGTATTGAAACACTACTAATCCTCACATTGGTTTCTGCTACACACACACACACACACAGGGGGAAATAAAAGACATCTCGTCCACAGTCCGTGTGTCATTTAACAAGGTGGGAGGAGGAGAATCCTTCATTCCTTCAGCAGTCTTGAATATTTTATTGATCGTTGGTGGGGATGGGAGGGGGGTGTATTGGCAGATGGTTGACCATCACACCCAGTTGCATTAAGTGTTGAGCATTAACTACATCTGTTCTACCTCTGGAGGCTTCGGATCAGCCTCAGGGATTATTAGCCGTGAATAATTATTGAAGAAGCCTTAAGCGGTCACGTTAAAAAAAAAACCCACCACAGACTCTATCTTCTTTACCAAATCTGTATGTTCATGAGAGACAATTGTTCAGTTGAGTTCTGCCAGTCCAGCGCTCAGTCACCAGCACATTCTTCTGCCGCGGGTGTTAGAGGAGCCAGGGAGAGCTGCGTTTGTTTGTCTGGCCGTGGGACTGAAGCCACAAACGACTGGAGCACAGACACCACAATGAACTCTGGTCTTTGAATGGTCGCTACGCTGGACAGGGAGGAGTTGAATTCTCTGATTCAGAGTCCAGCTTAAAGCCAAATGTTTGGTCCCTGAAATAAACGCAGTGTGCGTTTCACATCAACATTTGTTCGTCTGTTTATCAGACGGAGTGGTTCAATGAGGGGGTGTTAAATTAAAGATGAACCACTGGCTCAAATGCACGCCGACCATCTGGTTCATAGTCGTCAGGATTCTTTTCATCTCTTTCAGACATAAACTCCTTTTAAAGCACTTAACATAGATATAAACACAGTGTTCTAGCAAGAGGGGATCCTAGCAACGTGGCAGGACGCAGAGCCAGTGAATGAAGTGTCACCTAGCAGAGCGCCGTGTCCCTGCACGCTGAAGCCCAGAGACTCTGTAATTCAACTGTTGACTCCTCACACTGCTCTGTTTACCTCTTCATCTACCCTTCTCCCCCCCTCCCAGCCAATGGGACAGGCTCCAGCAGCCAGATCTCCACCCCAGTGTCCAAGCATTCCCCCACCTCCACCCCGACCAGCCCAGGTCTGAACAACAAACAGAAGGTACACCACCGTCCTTATCGTACATGTCGTCTGTGAAGGTCCTCCGTCATCCATGTCAAAGTCACTTGCTGGTTTAAATTGTGGACTTGCTAGTTTGCATGAAGATGTTACACCACTCATCCCGAGCTTCTCCAGTTCTAAACTGATGCCACGTTCGACTACCAGCGGGCGTAAGAGGCGTTTCTGGGGGAAAGCAGGTGTTTGCTTCCATCACAGCATAAACAGGTCATCACAAATGTGATCTGGTGCTAGCTCTTAGTAGCGTCACGCAACACGCGCATTGACAGTTACTAGTCATTGCAATGAATGGAAACAGACCAACAACAGTAACAACACACTTAATACTGACAGCTAACGCCGCGCGCTGCCATCCTGGATTCTGAACCTCTGAGTGAGACCCAGAGTTTAAGACGACGATGTTGGGAGTCTGAGGCTCAGAAAGCAACTGGAATCCAAGCGCACTTTGAGTGGTGGTTTGTGGTCAGGAACCGGAGGACAAACGATGGGCAGGGGACCAGAACCTCTCGCCCCTTTTGTGAGTCGACGGCCCAACTTGGTAGAACTAGTCGCTTTGGAACTGAAGAAGCTTCTCAGATGAGTGAAGCTGGTTCTGACCTGCCGTTGGATCGTGTGCTGGTTACGTGTGTTACATGTGGGACCACTGTGCCTCCTCTGTGTGCAGGACCTGTACCTGCCCTTATCTCTGGATGACGACGATTCTCTTGGGGAATCGATGTAGACTCTCCCTCGCAGCCTGCGTCCTTTTGGCCTGAAACACAGAAGTTTTTATACCTCTGCTGCTTCCCACCTTCACTTGAGCGTGCCACCTGTTGTCTAAGCGAACCGCTCTTTGTCTCTTCGTGAAATTTCAGCCGCCTCGGCTTGGACTCAGACACAATTTGCTGCTTGAGAATCGCACGAAACACAAAACCTTTTTTTTTCTTTTCTTCTTTTTTTCTTGAAAGTCTCCACCATGCAATCAGCGCACTATTATGCAGACATTTCTCAAAAGGGCACAAATGTTTCACGGCGTAAAAATGTCACTTTTCTCTCAAACACGACACTGTTGAAGGGAGCACACCGGTTTTAATGGTTCGATCACACAATTCCAAGCAGCAAATGAATATTTTAGGGTCCTCGGTCATCTGACTCAAGTTTTCTATCACTTGTATCCGTGATGTTCATCATGTCCTCCTGTCCCTCTGGTTAAAGATGGTCCCTCTTCAGAGTAAGTCCGCTACACCCGATGTATCTTCCCGACGTGCTGTAAATACTGTGTATAACTATCATAACATCTTCTCACCGTATCCATTGCCGTGCTTCCATGATGTCGCTACAAAATAACATTTGCTCAACATTATACATTGGTCAGGGTAAAATAACTGAAGTCCCACCGAAGAGGGTGTGTGTGTGGGATGTAGCTCCTCATTCTCATGCATGACGACGACATTAGAAAACATAGAAAATTACGCTTTAAGCTAGCCAATAGTCAAGGTGTCACTAATTCTGGCAATAACTGTCAACTGTTGGGACCCGATGACAGTCACATCCCATGCAGCCTTCTGGGAAATCGTTCCACTCTTATTTTCACGCTCAAAATAGTAGGTAGTAGGTGGTGTGTGTACACCCTCTGTTTTCAATACTGCAGTGCATGAAACTGACTGATGACGGCTTTGGACATTTGGGAAACCTGATTTCACACGGATGAGACTGACCAAAGTAATTAGACTAATTAAGTAGTGACCAGGTTGAAATAGCCTCTGCTCAAGTTTCCTTTTTCTAGTAGAACTGATTTCATCACAAGTTGTGCGTTTTTTGTTTTTGTTTTTTATCTAGTTCAGTGCGTGAAATTTTAATATGAAAAATCAATAAATAAAGGTGTCAAAGCCATTGTCAGCTTTAGACCAAGAATTATAGAAAGGGGGATAATGTGTGACGACTAGTTGTAAATTCTTTTATCGCAGGGCGGACGCACACCGAGACTCATGCATGATCCTTTTGAATGCATTCAAATGTCGACTCATCTAGGGAGAACACAGTTTTATCAGGGTGCTAAATGGCTGTTTGTCACATTTTGCACCACTCAGCGTAGTTCCCGGCTGCAGAAGAGATGAAAACGTCCAAATCTATGTGAATTTTTTTTTTTTGGAATAAAGTTTATTAATTTATATTCACTATATTACTTGTCAACAATCCTTTGTAGTTTTCACTTGCTCACGAGAGCGCTAAACACTTTTTCCAGTGTCTGTGTGCAGCTTTCTATTGCCTGTTTCTTTTTTCTGGTGTCAAACTATTAATGTGTCTTTATAAAGGAATGAAAATTGTTTTCCCAGTTGTTGCAGGAAATCAAGCCTAAGAAAATGTCAATTGGACGACACTGAAGCACAAAGCAGGGAGCAACTATTCACCACTTCACTGTCTTAAAAAAAAAAGAGAGAGAAACACAAAATGCGTCACCACAATTATGAAAAAAAATGCTACTTGTGTAACATCCTTTAAATCAACATCTATGCATTTGGTTTTAAAGCGAAGAACGGCCTTTTATACCCACTCGTGTAATAAGAAATGAGACCTAAATGTAAATGCAGTAAGTCTGTTCTGACGTGACGCTCTGAAAGTTGTATGTCTTAAGTGTGTTTTGGTGCTCGCCCTCCTGTTACATCTCAAATAGCTGTTTTTCCTCCATCCACCAACTCAAGTGGTGCTGTGATCCTTACTGACTTTGTCCTGCAGGGAGCGCTGTCACACCAGCTCAAGATCACCTTGTCGAACAGCAGGGACGCCTCACTACAGCCACCATTTTGTACAAAAAACCCCACACTTTTGTTGTCATTCTGAACCACGTCAGTATAATCCTACATGCTAAATGATGTTCTATGGTTCTGTTTTAATTATCTTGGTTTTACAGCTTCTTTGAGTGGATAAAATGAACCCACACTGGTTGTCTTGTGCAAACTGGTCACCACCATGTAAGATGGGTGGTGTGAGCTCTGTGGTGCCTTTTCTTACTGTCTTTTGATAAAAAACATGAAAAGGGACGTCTGATTTTTTTTCTTTTTTAGTTTTGTTTTCTTAGCAGCTATTTGTAACATTTTTATGAATGAAGAGGCCTCCTGACACATTTGGTTTGTAGAGGTCTGAGATGCTTTGGTGATGTAAATAGCGTCCTTCCTCTTCTCTTTTATAGTCAGTGTACACCTTTCTGATTGAATGAATTATCTCCTCAAAAATGGACGACATCCTTTTTAGTGGTATTTTGCGACGTCACTGTGGCTTGTTTCAGTGCTTCATTCAGTGTATTAACTGGTATCCTTTTGAAATTAAAACCATTGTATTTGACTTTTGAGTCTGAATTCATTACAATGACACTGCTTATTTGACTCATTTCAGACACTCTTACCATGTCTGCTTGA
>JBBMJM010133178.1:0-12314 GCA_037832705.1 Centriscus cristatus
AGTCATGAACCACAGAAATAATATTATATTTAAGATAACGTTCATTCGCTGACAGCTAAGAAGTACTTTGACTGTGTCCATGTTCTTATCTCTACAAAACTCACAGAGCCTTGTGTGCACGTTAGATTTTATTGTAATTTTCTCTGCAACATTGCTGTGAAGCATGTGTGTATTAATGAAATAGCGTATATGCTGAAATAATTGAAAATAATGTTTTTGGAGACTTCTTGCGAACCTGACTTGTACTCACTGCAGTTGAAGGTGAGCTCATTTGAGAACTATGTGAAAAAAACACTCACATCATTTTGGACACTTCACCGATGTTTAAAAACAGATAAGTTATCTAGCAGTGTTTGAGATCACTACCCAAACATGTGACAAACATGTGAAATGGTGCTCTGACATTTCCCACAATGTAAGTATCTTACACTCTGAGCAATTTGCATGCAACGAATCAGAAGATAGCCTCCTGTCAAGTCATCACGGGCGAAATCACCTGACGAGTTCCTGACTAAGATGGGCCTTGTACATGGTTTGAAAGTGATTAGTAGAGATAGTCCTTTTGCAACACCAGGGAAACCACAGGTAAATGTAAAATAAAACTAGATTCCAGGTAAAGTAGGCAGACGAAATCATTAAAATAGTTCCTCTGCAGCTAAATCTTCTAAACACTTGTGCCTCATTCACTTCACTGCAGCACGTGTCAAAGGATATAAAAACGAACATGCTACAAAACAAAACTCAAGCAGGGAAAATAAGCACCATGTTTACACTTAATTCTAGACAATTTTTGTTTTACAAGAATTTGTGGCTAAGAGGCGAGGGTGAGAATCCCACCCAGGAATGCACACTACTGAATGGCTGATGACCAGACATCGAGCAGCTGAGGGATATGTTAGAGGAAAGGATGGTAAATATGCAACAAGCCACAGTGGGAGAAATACTGCATGAATATGTAAGCAATTAAAATTACCAGCACCACAGTTTGAAAAAAAAAAAAGGAAATGTAACTAAAATGATTTATATTCTCGGAGCTTGGTTGATTACGATGTTGTTATTTTAGGTGATGAAGTAGAAGGAACTTCTTGGTCAGACTTTTTTTCTTTTTTTGGGGGGACTGGGTTGGCCTGGTGGCTCGGAGGATGAGGACCAACCGTGGTCAGGGGAGACATACCAAAGCCCTGAGCTCAGGCTGAGGAGCAGCAGTCATACAAAAGTCAGCAGTGATATTTTTACAGAGTCATATTGGAAAACCAAATGGCCCTGCATCTGCCTGGCTTGGGCATTCCTCCATCGCTGACCCCAAGGAAGCTCTAGTCTTCCTGCTATTGCATCAGCTTCTAACACGCCTCTGTTTTCCATAGTTTTTACCCCAGTGGAGGCTCACCGGGCTAATTTGTGATCGGACATACATGACTATGGTAAACCAGATCCCTGGCACTCATTAGATATAAGTTAATAGGTGAGAGGATCGGTTTGGTCTCTGGGTCATTAGCCATCAGACTGATAAACAAGCCTGTGACATAATGTGGAAACACTGATTCCATTCACAGGTTTCGTCACCTGCTGAACATTCTGAATGCTGAGCAAATCTCACACATACAAAACAAATTCCTCGCGGTTGGTGGTGGTGTGCGGGGGTACGGGAATGCAATGATGGAGGGGAGGGGGGAGGCTGTTTCGTGGAAATATAAGTCTCTGTCTTGCTTGATTCTTCTCACATCCTCATGGAGTCTGGCTGAGATCAGCCAACTGGTGCCGTCGCGGCTTTGTCTTGTCTCTCCTCTCTTCAAAATATCAAGTCAGGAAGTGGTATGTCTTTCCTCTGAGAGTGGAATGGTGACACCCTCATCCTGCTGCTCATTTTTGTCTCAGAAAACAGAGAAAGTTTCTCATGTTTTCATGGCCTGTTGGCTGCACTTTATTCTCTGGATTTTTAATGACATACTCATACTCAATTTATTTCCGTGCCTCAGAAAAACACTTAGGACTGTCCATGCAATTTCGTCATCACTCAAGACTGAACGTTTAAGTGTATTTCCGAAAAACATAAACGTATTACAGATAATTGGTTATTTTGGCTGATGGAAATTCTCGTCATGATGACCGAAATATCTTGGCACAGACAAAACCGAGTTAAGCAGAGTTGACAAAATAGGAGGGTCATTTAATTGATGAACATGATTAATACCCTGTCCCAGTAAACTTTATACTATGTCCAATGTTTATCCTGTGTCTATTTGGCCTATTTAAAGAATAGTGACATAATGTAGGCGTTGAGCTTCATCAGAATCAGAATCAGAATCAGAAGTACTTTATTATTTTCATTTACATTTATTGGATAATTCAATTAAACTAAATTCGGGTGTAGAGAGACACTTTTCATACTGGACTTGATACATCTCTGTATAAAATTATAGTGATGAAACACGCGGAAGAAGCTCTTGGAAACATTGCAGAGGAAACCTTGAGCAGAGCTGGGCTCTGGCTGGGGCGGCCTTCGGTCTGGAACGTTTAGGGCTGAGTGTGGGAAAGAGAGAAAGGGCAGAGTAGAAGCACAGGGTTAAGATCACATAATGAAGGCAAACTTGATGTCGTACAATAATAATTGGGATCACAGAGGAAACAGAAACAGACAGAAAAATGATGAGAGGAAAGAGAGAAGAGGACAAATGTTAAGAACTGGGATACAAATGGAAGGATTTCATAAAAATTACACCATTTAAAATTAAATCAACATATCCCATACAGTACTTCAGTATATTCAATTATCTTACCGTTATTGGATTAAGGGTCTGCAATGTTCAAGGTCCAAGGCGCTTCGCATGAAATTTCATGCAATAGCGACACCTACCGTTGTCATGCACCTCTACACCAGACAGGGAAGTCGACACACTATTAAAAAAATTAAAAAAGAAAGAATATTTTTTTTAACCGTAAATAATCGTAAGTTATTACTCTGTACTTGCTTATTTATAGCTTTCCTAATGGCTAACTTGTGATTCGTTTATTGGGATTGGCGAATCTGCAGAACGGAAATGACACAGTTTTTCGCCACAGATACGCACACGTGTAGCTAACAGGGAGGCAGCAGACTTCCAGCAGCCGTGGGGACTTAGCATCTGTAGCCTACATGTTATATAAACTCACCATCCATCTGGTCTTTTATTTGGCTTTGTAACGCCTCTGGATATTTTTCGGACATGTCGTCGTTCAGGAAAGCGCTGAAGTCTCAGCAGAGAAACCACCATGAAAGAGCTCAGGTGAGCAGTACGTTAGCTTGTTAGACGGGTAAGCTAACTGTTATGCTAAATTGTCAGATTGAAACACACTTGCCAGTCAATAGGTTTCTTCTGTCTTGTTGTTTTAACACATACCGACTGGTAGATATTGATGTTGTCTTTTTTATTAGTTTGAGATGGATAATTGTGGAGCATTAGGTGAGACAAATTCAACAGCTTATAGGAGGACTAGGATAATTCAACAAAAATGATTCAGTACATTCAGGGTTATTGTGTTGCAAGTTTTAATGCTGGTACTCAATGTGTTTAATGTTGTTATGTTTGTTCAGCCTGGTTTCAGGAGAAACCTGGGTTTGCTGGAGAAGAAAAAAGACTACAAACTCCGTGCAGAGTGAGTTGAATCAGGGAAAACCCTTCATGTTTATGATGTAATTTAGTAGTTTTGTGTTTTATGAACACATGCTTTGATTGTCCTTAATGCAGTGACTTCCACAAGAAACAAAAAACTCTCGCTGCTCTACAGAAGAAAGCACTGGAGAAGAATCCAGATGAGTTTTACTTCAACATGATCAGCTCTCAGCTGCAGGTAAGACATGTCATAGGGCTTTTCCACTGAAAGGTTTTGGCCATGCTGAGTGAAACAATTTCTTTGGGTGTTTTATAAATGACCTGAATGCAGTTTCTTAACTTCTACCTGTCAAACGTTACACACTTAATTTACTGACAGGATGGAGTTCACGTTGCAAAAAAAGGGAAGGGGTCAGAGGAAATGACAGAGGAACAGAAGAAAGTCATGAGGACACAGGATATCAAATATGTGGAGATGAAAAGGGTGGCAGAGGCCAAGGTGAGTCCCCCCCACACCAGATCTTGTTCTCAGATGACTTAATATGATACATTTGTAGAAATGTGACCATGCAGTCTGTAAATTGAATTTGACGACCTCCGCTGAATAATATTGTACAAAATATGCATGCATTGATGTATTGATTGATCAAATACAAAGGATGTTTATCCTATGAATTACCGTTGAGCTTCACTTTAAAATGAAATCCTTTACTGTCGCATTGTCTGAAACAGTTGTGTCCGTATCAGTCGGCTAAATACAGCGTTTCTGCTGCAAATGAGAAGTGTTTTTGTGTTCTTTCAGAAAATCGAGAGGCTGAAAGGAGAGCTCCATTTTCTGGATGCAGACAGACGAACAAATAAACAGACCTTTTTTGTGGATTCCAAGAAGGAAGGTAAATCAGCGTTTTGGTTGCGACCCTTGAAACCTTGGCAGAAATTCATCCACAGACTCACCGAATCTGCATACAATGCCTCCCAGGACACTTCATTGGGTTATTAGTGGATAAGAGTTGTCATGAACGTTGTACAATTCCTCCTCAGTGCAGTCATTCGACCTGGCGAAGCACCTGGACACAGCCCCTGAGCTGTTGAACAGAGTGTTCAACAGACCGACACTGAAGGTCTTGGAGACCAAGCGCGTCCAAGGAGCTACGGATCCTCACAGTGTGAAGGTTAGTGCGTGTTCACGCACCGTCCTACAGACTGTAATGGAGGTCTCTGGATCGATCTCTGAAAATCCTTCTATGAAGCTGTAAGCTGTAAGCGTCTGTCGAAATGGAAACTTCAACACAGTTTTTCTCTTCACCTGTAGAAGCTAGCAAACCAAAGGAAGCATCAGTACAGAGTTCTTTCCCAGAGGATTGACCGGGAAAAGAAAATGCTTGTCATCAGCCAAAAGATTCAGGCCCGCAAGGACCTACAGGTGAGAACAATGAAATGTGGACCCATCCAGCCCCGGGGTCAGTGGCTGACTCCACAGTTCCCCATGATTGTCCTCATCGCCTCTCCTATTCATTAGTAATAACTGTTTCACGCGTGTTTCCTCTGCTCTAGGATAAGACCAAGAAAGTCAAGGTAAAAAAGGCGACAACTAATTCTGCAGCCATCTACAAGTTTGAGGAGAAGAGGAAACGTTGAGGGGGATTCTAAACAGAAAGAGCTTTGCAGAGAAACTTGACTTAAACTGAACTTATAACAGCTGATACTGGGGAGACTTTGTTTTTCCTCAGATATTGCCGAGATGCAGTTTTGTACATATTTAGACTTTTCATTATTAAAAGTTAAAAGAAAATAAATGCAATGTGTTTACTTGCAAATATTGTGTTTATTTTTTTTTTGGTACAATACATTTAGAGAAATACAAATGTCACCGCTTGTCTGGTGATGTGATTCTTTCACGTACCAGTAGGTGGCATCAGTGTTCTTTATCAGACAGTGGAAAGTGCTTGGTGACTGGTGACGGTGCTGGAATATAATGATAAACCATCATAGAAAGAAAAAAAAACAAACATTAAGCTGCTTTCTAGGCGTCACTGGTGAGACCCAACATTTAATGCAGCAGATGTGTCCTGTCTTTGTGTTTGTCACATCTATTCACGAAGGATGAAGGTCAACTAAGGTCGGCAGTGTTCAAAGAGCACGATGCTCCGCTGCAAAGGTTTCATATCTCGCAGCAGGTTAATAACATTGATTTACTATTTTATAACGTTTATAATTTTTAGGGTGAAAAAGTATCAAGAATGAGCGTTCGGTCTAAATGGCCACAGTGATGTGTTGTTTTTTTTGTTTGTTTTGTTTTTTTTCTTCTCTCCTCTCTCCTCTCTCCTCTTTGGGCTTATCAAGGTAAACCTCTTGACTACAGCGGTGCACATACTATCTATTTAGTTGTGACTGAGGCCTGGCACTAAGCTGGAGAGGTCCACCTTAGTGTCCCAAGGGCACAGATTTTGTGCGCTGCGTCCTTCAAAGTGATCTAGGATGCAGCAGATGCCTTTGTGCACATTGCAGCGATGCAGACACAGCTGCTGCAAGTGAAGTTTGGTACATTAAGGTGTCTTTTAATAAGCGACGATTAACACCCGTGATAATACTTTTGCTTGCTTACTTGAAAATGATTTATCAATAAATTGTGTTTGTTGGAGTTCCTGATGACTCCATGACCTTTGCTACAGCATCTGTTTGAACAGATTCAAGTCATCAGATCATGGAATATTTATTTACCAAATTAGCCACTTTCTGAGTTCGCTGACTTGTCACTTCACAGGTACACTTTTATTGAAAGAAGTGGCAATCCATTAATTTTCCTTTTTGAAGCTGCATTATTTATGTGGCTGTAATCAGAAAAGATACTACAACTAAGGTTCAGTTTATGAATTAGGATCCAATATTAAAAAACAGTCCCAACAACTATCCTACATCGCAATGTAGGATAATTGTTGGCGATAAGTGTATAAAAAAAAATACCGACCATGTGTCTGGGAGTCTTCTGGCCTACAGTGTGAAACGGGCTAAAGGTTTGGCGCCCAGCAGCAGATCACAGTGACCCAGACTTGATTGATTGCTGTGGTGGCAGCAGCTTCATAAACAGGGCCAATCCATCAGCCTCTCCTGGGAGTCACTGGAGGGGAAGAGGGGAGAGAGGAAGCCAGGCAGAAATGTCATCGGGCGCAGAGAGAGGTGGAGGGGCTGGAGGAGAGGGACCAGACGCCTGGTGAGGAGTGCAGGAAAGCCAAGCGGAATGCCCCGGAATGGGGCAAAGTATAGGCGAAGAGTGATAGTGGGCGTCTGTTTGGACTGTTGACTGCTATGAAAGAGCAGTAAAAGTTAATATCTGGCCATTAAAGTCAGCCTGTAGGTGTTTAGGTACAGTATGTGTGGGTGTGTAAATATGTATATAATTGACTCTCATTACTACACTATAACATTAATATACACTTTCATATCTATAATTTTCTTGGTATTTTCTCCACTGAATGAAGTTTATTAATAAAAACTATTTTCCAAATACAAATATCACAAGGCTACAGTGAGTTGGAGGCTGAGCTATGCGATCACTAACGTATTTATAGTACAGTTACTACAGTTTCTCCCATTCAGTCATGTGAGTTTGGCATCAGAACATGAAGATAAGAAAAAATAAAATACAAATCAGCATATCTTAAATTTAGTTTGTGGTGTTCCACACAGGTTCATTGCCTCTGCGGCTGTCATTTCAATAAGCTTTCCACTTGAACACAAAAGAGAAGAAAAATAGTACAGCACAGAAGAACCAGGAAAACTCCACCACCGGCACTTTAGTTGTTCATTCATGTCAGCAGTTCAACCCAGTCAGCGAGTGAATGGGGTCCTCTGCCAGCTCTCACTCCCTTTTCCCTCTCCATGCTCCCTCTTCCCACCCTTTCCCTGCCCTCTGCTACTGCGTCACTCTGCAATGAGACCGTGCGTGGACGGGGACCCTTGGGCTCAGCATCCATAAGCGGAGGGGGTGGAGGTCACCGAGGAGAGCCAAGGGGTCAAAACACTGTGTGCGCAGTTCCGGGACCCCGATCTTGCTGTGTGACCCACGCACAGACGAGCCACTGTTCCACCTCAAGCTTCTCTTTCATTCCCCTCGGCAATGGGACTCTTTCGGCGGGGTGCGGCAGCGAGGCCCAGGGGTTGGCCGTGGGCGACTGATTTTATAGATATAGACAGGCATTTCTCCATTGTCAGAACGCTCATAACTCATTTGAGGACTTGCAGAGCTTCCTGAACCTCAGCCCTCCAGACGATTTGCGAGCTAAGAGTCATTTTTGGATGGGGGGGGTCAAAAGTGGAGTGCTCAGTGGTAGACCTACAACTGCAGGGTTCAACATTCACCAGATTTATTGTAACGGAGGGGGAAGTGTAGCCTGGTTAAGAAGCCATGACAAAACAGATCTTTGTTCTCCGAGATTAGTTATGTGATGTGTCCTGATCAGTAGTCAATTATTTTATATCCATTATGGGATTGTTTGCATGTGGTTCCCCTTTTTTTCTCTCAGATTATGTCCTCTCATCTTTTGACCTTTGAATGAAAGCTCTCACGTGGACTATATTTCTGTCTGTAGTTATGGACGAGCACCAGGACAGGATTTGAGCCCCATAAACTAAGAGCTCTACACCTCTGCCTCTCATTCAGCACCACAACACTGTCCTGCTCCAAAGCCGAGGTTAAGGATGCTTAAGGACGGTACTAATCGATCCCCCCAATTACAGAGAGCCAGAGGTGGGGAGAAGAGAGAGGTACCCTGGGGTTTCAGTGTTGGGAGGGAGTCTCAGTGAGTCTTTATCCTCGGATCCCTCTCTCCTTTAAGTTGAATTTGAGTGTCATGATGCTTTTGAAGTACTGGATAGAGAGGAGGGACACTGGGGGGGAGGGGGGGGGCAGAGGGGGTGGTGGCTGGCAAACAGGGTCTCTCTTCATGCCAGGGGGAAGACGTCTGAAGGAAAATCTTTGCGGCCTTGACAGTGCCCCTGACATGTGTGTTTTTGTGTATTTGGACGTGTGTGTGTGTGTCACTTAGCATGCTTGTGTGTGTGTGTGTGTGCGTGCGTGTGTCTGAGTTGAATGTCTGGCTCGTGCACTGAGGTGGGGATCACAGAGCCCCCTTTTTAAATTGCTGCTAATGAGCCCTGGCTGGTGAGAGGTACTTGAATTGATTAAATTTGCATGGGAGCCTAAATCATGATGGGGGCCTCATACTTGTGCCCCCTCCACCCCCCCCCCCCTCAAGGTACACACCCATATACACACATACACAGCACCCCGCGTGACCCCCCCCCCATTCCCACCCACAAGCCCACATCAGACCTAGAGGGGGTATCTCTCTGCAGGAGAGAGGGACAGCAGGGGGAGGATGTGCATGGGTGTGTGCATGTACACGTGTGTGTGTGTGTGCGCGTTGAGCAGGGCGTGGAGCGCACCCATCTGCCCCGGTATTACTGTCAGTCCATCATTCAGGGGAATGCCAGGCGTGCGCCTCGGGGATGTGTTCATTACGCTTTAACTACCGGATCTGTCCTTGTCTCACAGCCTCCCCGTGTCATTGTCTGTCTGAGATTGCGTGAGTGTGTGTATATTTATGCATGTGTCTGCTTTTATCACAATTCAATGCACCCAGTTCATGTGTGTGTATGTGGGGTGGGGTGGTACACACACAGACACTGGACACTCGGGTGTCGGTGTGAGACTTTGTGAAAAAACACACTTCAGTAATGTCTGCCTTCTTGGTTTCACCCGTCTTTCTCCCAAACACACCGACCTCTTTTTGCCTCGCCTTTTTGCTCGTCTGACTGATGGTTACCTTTAATGGCAGCCTTGCGATGATAGTGTGATGAACAACTCTGTGTATACACGTGCGCCTTCTATGTGCGTGTGCGTGCGGTGCATGTGCGTGGTTAGCCCGGGTGATTGCAGTAATCAGATGGGGCTGTTAATCAGTTTGTTCGTCAGTGGCCTGATGAGGGGCGATGAGGACCGCTGATTGTAATGTGATGCTTCGACTACAGCGACAAACCGACAAAAGGATCATTATTGTGTTGTGAACTTTTTTGTTGTTGTTGTTGTTGTTTGGTTCCTTGTCTGGAACACCATGACAAGTCGAGCGTGTAAACAAACAGACTAACTCCAAATGTTTGTGTCGCTGCGGCGGTGCACACTCACTTCTTATTATACAGGATGTTTTCATTCCAGTGGACACAGTGAAGTGCTGACACAATTGGATATATATCACGATTTAGGTGTCAGTGTCACCCCTATTGAACAACAAAAGCAGGGGGAAGGGGATGTGTTAGGGTTATGGGCTTTGAAAAGATGTGGTTGGATAGAAAGGTTGGGGGTGGGGAGGGAAGTGTGACCCCTTGGTTTATAGTCCTGTCTTGTCGCCGGCTTGCATCAGAGCCCCCTCTTTTATTTATTTCCTGTTCTCCATTTCTCTTTTTTTTCCACGGGTGTGCGGTAGGGTGGGTGTACGAGTGCTGACGCCATTATGGCCGCCTCATCAGCCAAGTCCCTACAAGGGCTGATACAAATTAATTAACCTAATTAGGGTCCTGTGATTGCGGGTGCGATTATAGGGGCTGGAAGGGGAGGGAGAGATGAGGCAGAGAGGGTTGGTTCGTGGAAGTGGGGGTGCGCCGGCGGCCACGGCCGGTGCGATGATGAGCCGTGAGGTGTGGGAGAGGAGCCAAGACGCTCTGCATGGCTAATGAGTAATGCTAGCTAGCCCCAACCTGCCTTCCTGTGTATGTTTCCCCACCTTCTGTCCTATTTTCCCTTCACTTTCCCCTGCCTTAGTTTGTCTCTCCCAATGTCTCATGTTTTCTGTGTTACAGTTTTACAGTTACATGGTTGTTCTTGTACCTTTATGTACATATGAAGCCTACCTGTTGCCAAGTGAACCTACAGTGCACCTCCACTGTTGTCTTACACCGTGGCTGTCACTAGCCACTCTCCAAGCTCACTGGTTTAATCTAGTTTTGTCAACAATACACCAGATCTTTAATGGGGAGAAGCTCACAGTGTTTTTACTATTTTAGATCTTAACTTTTTGTCTGTATTCCACCTTTTGTTATCACGCTCTAATGCTGCAGTACAGTACTGTCTATTGTTCACTTTGACTGTACTCCCCTGGAACACACACACACACACACACACACACACACACACACACACACTTAAATTCACACTGTACACCCAAACACACTCTGTGTCTCCCCCTCGCACACAGATGCACTCTAGTGGAAGCAGTATTTAAATCCACGTCTATTTGTATTGGAAAAGGAACAAAGATTCTTCAGACCAAAGCAAAATGTGTTTTCTTGCCAGCATCAGCAATTCTGTTTCTAATGAGTCGGAGGAGAAGAGGAGCAAGTGGAAACAGTGAGCTATCACTAGACTGAGAAAAAATGTTTAAAAAAAAAAAAAAAATTCAGAAGTGCTGTTTGGGTCGTTTACCTTCCTGAAAGTATTGGTTTTATCATTGTGTTGAAATGTCCCCTTTGTCACACAAGCCAAGGATTGGGGCACTTGATTTCCAGGATTCTGCCTCCTGCGCTCACTCACCCTCCTGCTCAGTGTCTGTGAAAAGGAGTTTTCACCATTCAGATATGGGTCCCCCGCACGTGAAAGACCCCTTCTGTCGTTGTCGCTCTCTGCCTTATCTAGCATCAAGGTTAAACATTAGAAAAGTACAATTTAGAACTTAGAGCCCATCAGAACAATCAAGTGCTTCGTATTTCACCCTTCTTTCAAGACACAGGAAACAGGCGACTTCCTCTGCATTAACTGGAGGCTGAAATGCTTTACTTGTCGATTTTCGCCCATCGGTGGTCACAGTCATAGTCTCTAGGAAGTGGCTAATCTGCCATTACTTCCTTTTATCCGACCAATCGTCGCTTCACTGGTCATCCATCAGGGTTGTCATTGCTTTTCTTAAAATATCAACGTCTCTCATATTTTCTTTCTCACTACCCTGTTTCTAGAAGACCATTGGAGGAATTAACATCTTGGTTACTACAGATGTTCCTGAGGAATCATACATTAACTATCTCCATCTGTCTCTGCTCAACCATGTCTAGTGTCTACACCCACTGGGGTTCCAGTTTTCTAAAGCTTCACAAATGGTGCTGTAGCACATCAATAAAGTCAAATCGCCAACCACCCGTTTGTGTTTTGTTCGGCTGTCGGGAGTCACAACACAAATTAGCATGAATGATTACAGCCGCTTTGTACTTAACTGTACATTTCATCGCATCTTTTGAATCCTTGGAAGAACCAGTATGACATACTTGAAACAAAGGGGAGCAGTGTCACAAGGCAAGTGACGCTCAGGTTGTGGGGACGTGTGTGTACGGTATTTGCATGTGTGTCTGTGTCGAGGCGGGAACAAGAGCGGCGATTACTCAGGCCTTTGAGAAGTCCCTGTCTCTTGACTCCCGTTATCTTGCCTCACTGATAAGCATGAGCCATGTCACAGGGAAGGTAAATACAGCACTTAAGGATTCCTCTCTCATTTTGTAGGCATTCTTACACTTTAATTAAAGCCAGCAAGAGAGAATGAACGAGTGCGATAGCCCAGCAATGAGCTGATGCTATCAGGGGTTCAGGCAGGTAGAACCACTGGGAAGTGTGTGTGTGTGTGTGTGTTTGTGTTTGTGTGTGTGTGTGTGTGTGTGTGTGTGTGTGTGTGTGTGTGTGTGTGT
>JBBMJM010133216.1:1235-12309 GCA_037832705.1 Centriscus cristatus
TCTAGTTTTCAGTTTGTTTTTCCTCTCTGTGGGGTGTTTGCCGCCTATTCTCGTCTGCTCGGGCTGCTCTCGATGAAACAGGTCGGCTGATGAACGACGGTCGTCGTGTGTCTGGGTGAAAGGACACTGAGCTCCCTCAGTCATGTTGGACACTCGTAGGAGGGTGTTTAATTGTGGAAATTGATGATCCCACAGCCTCACAGCCATTTTCAGATTTTTTTTAACTTTTACTTTGCTAAGATTGTTAATTTGTACCAACGTCATCATCAAAGCCACTGATTCTTTGTGTTGAAAAGCGTTCGACGTATAATAATTTACCAGAAAAAAGTTCAGGTAAAAATGAATTAAGCTCAATGGCAACAAATAACAAATCACATAATGTGGAACTTCCAAATTTCAGTCTACTTATATGATGTGCACGGTGTTTTGGATGATGCACTTTCAGGTGAATTACTGAGGAATCTCAAAAGAGGCAGAGCATCTACCGTCTGTGACTCAGCATCCTCTGACCAGACACTGCATCTCTGTCTGGAATATTGTCAACCAACAGTTGAAATGAGTCTGTTAAACCATTAAAAAACAAAAACAAAACACAAGATCTGATACATTGATTTGGGCTGTGTTAACAAAGTATGAGCTCCTCGTGTTACATAACACCGTCACCGGCCGTCAGCGCGCCATGTGTGACCGGACAGGACTCAGATTATGATGTGACACATCCCACGATGGTGCCAGAGCTGCTGCTCTTTGTCAGTCAGAAGGACAAACGGTTTGTTTTGACGAGGCGGACAGAAACTACACGAGTAGTTTGAAAGCAAATCCTGGTCCAGTATTACAGGAAGTGATAACTAATATTTATATCTACCAACCGCGTGGGAAACATGTATGATGAAATGAGTGATTTGACTATTTTTGTGGGGTTTCATACAGGATCTCAGAGGATCTTCCATTGTTTGTGAATTATTTTCATGTTTATCATTTTATATAGTTGTATCTGTATTTCTGTGATCGACTGTTCAGGGCTGCTCATCCACTTCAGACAAACCTGTCTGGAACTAGACAAGATTAATCAAAGCTGAGCTGTCGGAGGAACAAACTGAGCTCATATTTAAAGCTGCACGCTTCCGAGGGAGTCTGACTTCCTTTCGTCCCGATGACCGAGTTTAGTTGTACTGATGAAATTGTTTCATGGATTTTTAGGGTGCATTGCACATAGCAGAGGGGCCGTAAATCAAATAGAACTCTCTGACATCCCGGGGCCTTTTCACAACGCCGACAATGTCTTGTTTCATTATTAACTTGAGTCATATTCATGTATTTTAAATAATTAACTGACTTTGGAGGAAATGGTGTCACAGGGCACATGTTCTATTCTAGTTTCACCCTTTGAGAAACGACCGCGGCTGATCAATGGCTCTCAGCGTCAGGAGGACGAGGTTCAGGCGGGACAGGGAGACCTAAATTTGGAGGCTCAGGTCATTAATCAAAATGATGAAGAGCTTTGCAGCCTGTGTGTGGTTACATGTGCTTTGCTAATTTCATTCCATTCAAATAGAACCGGAGAGAAGAGGAGCTCTTGGGGAGGGTGCTTTCTTTACCCTCTACCAGCCCATTTCCCCCTCATCCTCCTTTTTTTTTTCTACTTTTCCGAAGCAGATGAATGATTCCTCTTCATTTTCCACTGGGAAAGTCACAGACGGGGATGAGACGTGGTTCCTGTGGGAGATTTCCGATCGCTATATCGCTCCAAGTTGACACATTTGGAGATGTTACCGTGAAGCAGTTACCATGCTGCACCTGTGGGTGACACCACTTCAAACAAATTCAACTTTTTTTCACATAAAAACCGAGTAAAAGAAGCCGGAGTTTGTCAGTGATGTCATCTTCCGTATTATATCATCGTGCATCACGAGAATAAATGTTAGCCGCGCTGTCCTTTGAGGTGTAAGCTCAGAAATGTCACCCATTATTTTCATTATTTTTTAAACTGCTTCACTTCTTCCTGCGTGTGACCTTCAGATGAAACCAGACCCTTCAGAGAGTAATTGGACGGTGTCACGTCACGAACCACCGTCTTTCAGCTCTGACCTTATTGCCATTAAGAACATCCCAGCTGATGTGTTTCACCTTTATAGGTTTAGTCTTTACAGTGACAGCAGGTGAAAACCTGTAATCCTTTAAAAACACGTAACAGCCTTCGTTTCCCTGAACGTGCCGGTTCACATGAACAAACTAGAACCGCAAACTATTGAAGAATTCAAATCTGTGAACAAATCTGTTCACACTCCTTCAACAGACTCTCAGGTGTTTGTTCGTTGCCTTACAGTCCCGGAAAATTCATATTTCCTGTTGTCTAGAAGTAGATAGTATCCAGTATTTTATCATGATCCGGCTCAACCTTTGATATATTAAAGAACCTACAGTAAATGTATCCTGATTTTTGTTTTTTTTGTTGAGGGTCAAGGGTCATGCTGGACCTGATCCCAGCTGGCAAAATCAGGGCAAAATGTACAGACAATTATTCATTCTCACTTCACATCTACGGAAGATGATGAGCGACTGATTGACATCACCCTCCTTGAATTCTTCTTATTTTTTATTATTTCAACATATTCACACTCTGTTGTAGATTTAGTTTGCAACAATCCAAGACTGTAGAGAATTATTAGAGCAGCTGGAGATACGTTAAAAGTCACCAAGTGTCTTGTCCAGTCAGATTACTGGACAGGAGCTAACCGTTGTATAATTGCTGCTCGCTCTGAGCCGGTGCTTGTTGCTACTGTGTCATCAGGTTAGTGCTGCTCTGGACAGGAAGTAACACGGCGGCGCTGGCGCTCTCTGCTCGTCTCTGATTGAATTTCTCGGTGCGGCCGTCCATTTTTATAGCATGGCAGGCGATGTTTGCCCGTGGGTGGGCACCGGTTTAGAATGCTGCGCTGACACCATGTTCGGTGAAGAGGTGGGAAAAAAAACAATGACGCAAATTTCTGCAACTGATAAGTAGGGCCGGTCCTTGAAATAGTATTTTGTATTGCGACCACATGAATTTGCTAAATCTCTCAGGACTGTTGGTTTAATGATGAGTGTCACTCATAAAAGAGTTCCTCAGTCATCCTTGACGACAGGCAGCAAGAAAAAAACCCAGCTAACGACAGTATCTCTGGCGCTACGTTTGTGCTAGCATACTTTAGAGTACCATTATTACGTGACTATTGATCAGAAAACATCCAACTAAGCTAAGAAGTGGTGCTCGGTTCCTCGACCTGGTGCGAAGAAAGAGCTAGAAGGAGAAAACGTCCAAGTAGAAGAAGGAGAAAGCGTAGATCTGTTCCTGAAAGTTGAGAACGGCCATGTTGCTGTCATTACGGTAATCCCATTCACTCTGTTGCCAGAATCACCATAATGACTGCAACCTGGGTGTACAGTGCCACTTCTCAGCTTTCAGGAACTGTTGTAGGTTTTCTGATAGCGTCACCAGTCACATAATTACATCACTCCAAAGTATGCTAGCTTGAATGTGTCAGCAGCGATGCCGTCGCTGTTAAAGGGATAGAATATCCCTTCTTGTTAGAAGTCGAAGGCCCGTTGCTCTGAACGTGTCTTTAACTGTAAGTCACGATGCATCAAAGTGATCACAACCGTGTTCACCACCTTCATTCATTCACTCTTACTGCATCGGCGCTGTGGCTTTAAAAAGATTTATTGTCGAGTGGAAGCACAGCACATGTTGCTGCTCTGAATGCCACAGGGTGTTTGAAGCTGGCTGTCCTACCCCGGAGCATTCTGTATCTGGAGAATGCGGCTTGCTCATGTCTTGGGCATAAACACTGTGACAAAAAAGACTCCTGTGCAGGTGTGCAGACGTCCACAGGACCATAAAATAAAGCAGCCACAGCTTTCAACAGTGACTTTCCCCTCCATCGACCAATCACATGTGGGGTGCAGAGAAGACGAGGGGTTGGAATAGAAGAGGTGTACTATTGATCCCCTGAGGCAAATTCACGTCACAGCAGCAAATATTCAAGAAAACAAAAAACCCAAAAAACAAACTAAAACTGAAAATAAACATATATACAAATATCATTTCGAAGTAAACAAGGGCAATTTGTGGGAAATGCAGTGTAGTTTCTTATGAATAAAGACTATGAATGCAGAGAATGTACAGTACAGGTGACAAATGACAAAAGGGGAGTAGGAGCCTGAAGGTTGTGAGGGTCTTCACCAGGGAGCGGGACTAACCTCTGCATCCTGTCTCCATTTCCTGCTCTGTGAATCATGGCGGTCCCAGCAGGTCGACTGACAGGCAGTCAGGCAGCCCACTCAGTGGAGCAGAAACACCAGGAGCTCAGCGGCTGCCATGGATACACTCCTGGAGTCGCTTTGCTGCGTGTCTCTCTCCCCGTGTTTACCGCGTACAATGTGTGCACGCGTGTGAGGGTGTTTATTTTAGAAGCAGGAATATTTCAGACACACTGAGATCAATGTGATACGAAACGTCTGAAGATCACCAGCCGCCGTCTCCTAATCTATGATTCTTTTTCAGCTGGCGAATGAGCTGACGACAGCAATGTGTCTCAGCGATGTATTCCAAGGCTCTGTTCTCTATTTATTCTGTGAGGAAGGAGAAGACCTGCTTATCTGTTCCCCCTAAAGTCAACGTCATCATTAGATTTCTCTTGTTCAATTATTGCTCCTAATGACTGAAAACAAATCACCACTCAGGATGCAATCAGCAAGATAGTAAGATAAATAATGTCTAATATTTTGGCAAAATTCCGTGTGGGTTCTTGTGGCACTAATTCATGTCTTGAATAAATTAAAGATGAAATGACCTAGTGTGATGCTTTCTATACAGTGTTTGCCAGTGTTTTAATTGCAACTATCAAAGTGTCAATACTGAGTAACACTGACAAGGAGATGTAGTTCACTGTTTCTGATGTTTCAAATATGTATCCTGTGCTCTGCCAGGAGGTCCATCGGATCACCACAGGCGATGGCATCAAGCGCACAGACAAGGACGACGGGGCGGCCGGCAAAGTGGGCTGGATGACGTCGGTCAAAGACTGGGCCGGGGTCATGATATCTGCGCAGACACTGACGGGCAGAGTCCTGGTGAGTCGAGCTCCTTCAGGAGCGAAAGGGTGCTGGATTTCATCATGACGAAAAAAAAATCCTAAATCTAAAAATACAAACTTTTGTTGATATCCGACATCTGTAGCCTTTCTTTAGATCTGCTATTTGGAGGCACGTAGTTTTAAAGCTTATCTCCCGCAAAGGGAGACAGTGAAACAAAGAGGAGAGATTTAAAGAGCGTATTAAGGTCATACACCCCATAATGCCCATGTTCCCTCCCATAAAGAAGGGAGGGAACATGGTGCCAATTGCATTTGGTCAGTTGAAGTGGTTGCCATGGCGCCTGGTGGGTCTGTGTCACAAGGAGACAACAGATGCCTTTATGAGTGCGTTTCATCTTTATACACAACAGCAGGATTAAAGGAAGGCGTGAGGTTGTTCTGTGTTCAGCCCGATGACGAGCTGAGCTGTCGCGATGGCACCCGTGATATATTTTCAACTCTCAGCAGGAGTGATTTTGAAAGTGCTTTGGCGATAGACTTGAGGTTTGATGAAATGGTGAGTGGGGGCGCCAAGCCAAAAGCCTGCTGCAGTGCATCGGGCTGGATCCTTTCACCCGCCCCTGTCAATGATGTGCTGCGGCGTCTGTGGTGGATTTTAATCATGAATGCTTTGGATGCTGCACTCACGTTGATTTGAAACTCTGTGTCTCTGGTACGTTTTGGTGTCACGTTTGAGCTTTTTCTAGAGTGAGGTGAAACCCCCTCGTTGGCTGCTGATTAAAGCCAGAAAGCGTTGTGCCTTCCTCCAAATGTCACGTCAACCTGATGACTCAGGTTGTTCCCACGGCACCGTTCATTCGCCGGTGCAGATGCTGCAGATGCGGTTAGCGCTGACAGCAACGTTGACCATCGGTTTGACCTCGTTCCTCGTTTATCACTTTAAACCAACTTGACTTCTCAAGTTGTGTGTGTGTGTGTGTGTGTGTGTAGCTGAAGTACTCTGTCTCAATGATGGCTTGACACGCTACTGTTTAGCCCGTCTGTAACCATGGCAACTGCAGCTTATCCAAACACAGCAGATGTGTGTTTTCTATGGCAGCCCGTTGAGGGGACACACTAAAATCTATTTCCAGGCTGTTTGAGACAGGATTTTAGTGTTGATTTGAGGCATATGAGTGGGTTTATTCCATGTCTTTTTTAGTCATTTTCAACTTACTTTCAGTCCTGGATGTTATTCCCTACCTGAACTCGCATTAATAAACAACAGCAAAAGGTGAATTGATTGCTCTCTGCATACCCAGGGAATTCATGCTCTTTTGAACACAAGCTGCATTGGAAATGTGTGGCCTCATTCATTTTACCAATTAAATGTGTTTCAATTATTAAGCAAGAGCTCAAGGCAACGTGGAGGGGAGGATAAATCTTGAACGCTGCAGACAAATGAGACAAGCATTATGCAAGAAGGGGCGTTAGCTGCAAGTTTTCTTATCTTATCTTAAAGTTCAAATAAGATCTCAAAAGTAGGATGCCTTGAAACATTCCTGGTGGAATATATGTTAGCTTAACATTGCACAGTGATCTTGGCTGGATTAAACCTACTGTTTACCTCTCATGGTGGATGTTGAGTGATAAACAGGTGCGGGCGGGAAGGTCGACGGGCTCAATGTTCACTCGCTTGGCTGGGCTTTCTTCTTAGCAGACTGTAAAAGATCAAACCTCGCCTTCAGGGCTGTTTGATTATCAGGGAGGACACTTCCCAATGACCTTTCACTCTGTAAAAGGTTTATTTTCTGGAGATCCGCTCTGTCTGCACTCAAATAAAACGGAACAGGCGAGGCCACATTTCCTTTTTAATTCCAGTTCATGCTTAATGTGAAAGCATCGGTCTTTCTCAGTTTGGAGACCGAAATACATCACATCTGTCAGTTCCTGTATGGTTGTGTTTCTCCTCAAATCAACAAACAGGTTTCTTGTGGCAGGATAAAACAGGTGGCTGAAACTTCTGTCGAAAATAACGAGTGGATGCCCTGTCATGTCCTATTTCCTGTCCATGTTTTTGAAGATTTAGCACAAATGCGAAAAAGGTAAGACACTGTAAGTGAGCCAAAACAGTCAATTATGTGAACATGAACATAAAAATCAAGCATTTCAAGACTGAAAATGAAATTTTAAAAAAATTATTTCCAGTAATTTACCGATGACAGAGTTGATGAAGCATAAAGGCACATATGGACTAGCAATTTGCTAACTGAAGTTGTTAGCATTAGCATCAACATGCAGATAATCAGAAGGTATTGTTAGCATGCTAATAGCTGAAGCTTTAATGTCCATCAAGAGTCAAGTAATATATTTCCTTGAGACTTCTATCTACGCTGACTTACTATTTGTAGAAATTTAAAGATCGCATTGAAGTGTAAGAAACGTTGCTAACATGGTTGAAAAGCTACGCGACTGTTTTGACATTGTAGTGGTTTCCCTTTCACCCTACCTGTTATTTATTTGTCAAAGAATTCGTTCTGACCTTTGTCATTGGGACTTGGAGACACACTGTTGGCTACAGTGTGTTTCCTTTAATATAATACTGTTAGCATTCTGATGAATTTGCACCATTTGAAAGTATGCTAGGTGCAGTATGCTATTAGCTGAGCAGCTGAATTACATCCAGACTTTCAATCTACAAAATCTGACAAACACATTAAATGAAGCAAACCGAGTTTATTTTAGATTTCCAACAGGAATGTAATGAACATGCATTTTGTGTTTACTTTGAGAATGAATGGGTATTACTTTCAAGATGCAGAGAACGCGATCTGTGAATTGTGGGATCACTTAAAAGGATGTATTCATTGATAAGCTGAAGGAATCGTTTCTGCTTTGACCTCTAGATCTTAGATCCTCCAGAGAAGCGGCTCTGAATGAAGTTCTAGGTGGGCCAGAGGGTGTTTTCACGAGGTGGACACACTCATCTCCTGCTGCTCTCAGGGGCTCGCTGAAGCTGCGGCAGTGGCACCGCTACATGGAAAAGCTTTTTGTCTGATGAGAATGAAAAAAAAAAAAAAAAAAAACAGCGGGAGAGGGGAGGGAGTGATTGAAAGATTAAACACTGTTGTGGGGCCTCTCAGTGGTGACTGCAGTGCTAGAAATTCTGAAGTGATGGCGGCACTTAGTGTCATGACGGTGAATTCAGCTTCGTGCTTTTACGGCCTCAATGTGTATTTCACAGAGACTCAAACGATTTGGATTCAAGATGTCAGCTCGGGGCGTTATGGACTATCCTCAATGGTTTGCCATTCCCAGTTCACTTTTGTCTTCCCGTTCAGACGCCTGTGGTGTCGTATGGGCCAGATATTCCATCGACATGCCCGTGGCCTTGTGGCAGACGCAGCAGGCACTTTTCCACCTCTGGATGCCAGCGGGCTCGTGCGTGACTTTCTCTACGCCCCGAGTACGAGAGTGAACAACAGAGCAGCATCATTCACGTTTCTGATCGCCTTTAAGTCTGCTGCTATTTTCGGGTGACAGCAGCTGCCAGGCCTGTTTGTCATAGCCCCCCTCCACCCCACCACAGAGGGAAACAACCGCATGTCAGACCAAAATTATTTTGTTGCTTTCGCCGTCCGTCTTTAGTTATTCTTGTTATAATCCAGTCTTGGAGAGTGGAGACCTCTGGCAAGGTCTCTGGAACCCTGACTGAAAGTGAGGTGGTCTTTGCTGATCGAAATCTGCTTGAGGTTCAACTGCAATTAGGCGTTGCCATGGTGATGCTAACTGCTCATGGCTAAGTGAAATAAAGGATTAAGCTGAGAGATGCTTCATATTTGACACTCAAAACATGAAACTAAAGCTTAAACAGCAGCAGAAAAGTTGGCTTTTTTTGTTTACAGAAAAAAAAAAAACGTTAGCTCCCTCAGCCTGTGCTAGAGGGCGAACGTGTCAAATTACAGAAAGTCTCAGTCAATACAAACGGTGAGTTGAGCTGCAGCCTTCTGGTCCTTGTTGGTAGTGACTGATTACTGGGTGAGAAACATCTCAAAATCTCAAATTCTAGCTGGGAAAGTGGGTTTGGGAGAAAAGCTCTGTTTCCTCGTCATCAAGGCAGATGGATCGTGCAAACAAGGCTCTTTGCAGGTTCCATGAAATTACTCAAGACTTCCACTTACATAAAATTCATTACTGGTGGGTAATAGATGTCACAAACTGGTTGCACAACGCGCTGAAAGTGGTTTACTTCAGCTCTCAAGGGTCATTTCCATCGTGTTCGTTGAAAGCTTTTCCCTTTCCAGAGATGTTTCAGCTGCTGAGCTCACGGTTCAGGCATCTTGTATCCCCTTGACCCTTGAAGATACACATGACGACTGCAGTATAGTTCAGCTTCTCGGATACATAGCATGATTTGCATTTTAACACATGTGAGGGATTTCCATCGTGCATTGTTTGTTTTCTGGTAATCCCTCCTCTTGGAAGAGCTGCCAAAAGGGAGAGTCCTCCTCGGCAGCCCAACCCCACAGATAAACGCCAGCAAAGTCACTTTTTTTGGACAAAAACACACTTTCTGCCAGCTCAGCTCCAATAATTTGGTGAATTACAGCATCATATTTCCGCTGCGCCGGACAGCGTGGCTGGGGGGTAGACCACATCCATCCGCTTCTGGTCCTAAGCTCTTTACGTCTAACTGTGAGAGTGGTTGGGCGGCCTCCAGAATGGCTTAAATCACGGCTAAGCCAGCGTGGGATTTGGACATCTCTAGCATGTTTGACTGTGGGACTGAATGAAGGCGCAGAACGTAGTAGAATGAGATTTTTAGGACCAATCTGAGAACATGACACAGATTTAAAAAGACAATCCGGGATGGATGCTGCAACAGACTTGATCCAAGATGTCCAAGCACGGCTGCATTGTTGTCACAGCTCAGAGTTAAACACCGTCGGCCTTCACAGATCAGATTGCCGGCAATACTGTGTAGAGACGGGGTCAAACAAACACAGGATCAGGTTTCAGGCCACGGGTAGTTACAGTGCAACCTAAAGAACAAGGCTCTCCGACAGTATGCAGCTCCTAAGGTCTTTAATCTGTTTCATCTTTTTAATATAGCTAATGCTCTCAGGGCAAATGCTAAGCTACTGCCTGATGGCGTGAAGTGCATGTGTGTTGTCGACTGTGGTCAGTCTATCATCAACACGGATTCATTTTAATTTTACAAGAAAGAGAATTAAACAAACACCTCGCTAAGTAACTGTTGATAGATTTCTTTTTAAAATGGCTTGTAGATTTGTTTAGATCAGGGAATGGGGGTGGGATTTAAGTGACCCGCAGCACCATATATTCTGAGGTCATGGCGCCAGCTCCGTGATGACTCTCTTGTTCGCGGAACAAGGACGACAGTTCCTAGAAGGTTTGTAAGTTGAACCGACTCTGAAGCAGAACTGGCTCCAGCCCTGTGAGTTTCCGCTGCAGGTTTGCATCGACGGAAAAGGAGAAGAAGACAAGTGTGTCAAAGCCCGAGCAGCCTGGGAAAATAACGTTATTCACCAAATGGTGCATTGTTTAAATGAGCAGGTGGGTTTGAATTGAGCTACTGTACGTGTATCATTCAGGGATTGGCTGCCGACATGGAGGCCAGATGGACTTAAACTGTGTTCGAGCCTCAGAGAGCGACGGGGAAGATGTGTGTAAGAGTCCCGACGCGCCAACTGCACCGGCCCCTATTTGTAAAATAATCTGTCAGTCGTGAATTTTTCATTTGAACAGAAAAAGGTTGCTCACCTCCAGTTACAGGAGGCGTTTGGTTCGAGGTGTATCAGCACAGGTGATCTACGCGTCGGCCCAATCGCTTCCATTTATCGCCCCTTTCAACCCACAGACCTCTGATGTCATTGCCTCATCCCAGCTTTCGTCTGCAGTCGCTGGCATGTGTGTAGAATTGAAATTTGTATTTTTTTTTCTTTAATTCAAGGTCTAGACATCTGTTTCTGGTCCTTTTCAAACTGGATTCTCCTTTT
>JBBMJM010133236.1:0-12307 GCA_037832705.1 Centriscus cristatus
CATCTTGATAAGGAGGTCCTGTGTTGAGGAGAACTCAGCAGGGGTCATGCAGGTGTGACCTCGGATGGGCTGATTCAGTGGTGAGAAAGGAATGTGGAGGAATGATACCAAGCAGGGTGTCCGCTACACATGTTCTCAGATGTTCCTCCAGGAATGTAAGGAAACATAAGTGATCACAAAAAAATGGTAGTTTGAGAGCTATTAGGATACGAAATTGAGGTGGAAAAAAAGAAGATGACATACATGTGCTATTAATGACCAACATCTGTGTTGTCGAGAAGATGCTGTGATTTAGCGCTGGAATCAAAGACACGTGCGTGTTGGAGGCTTCGCTGCTCCTCAAGTTCAGCCAAATGTTGCCTGGCACTACGTACCAGTCTTGCAAAGCAATCACGGTCTGCTTAAGACACTCAATGCAAAACTAACACTAAATTCTAAACAGAGAAGGTTTGGTAAACTACTGTTTTGCCAGAGTTTTTCAATCTGTCGCTCGCAGCCGTTTGTAATAAACCACATGAAGTGTCACTGTATGAAGTCACTGAGCAAAGCGAATATGAAAACCACAATAGGCTTCTTGAGGCGACATCTAGTTTTGTTTTTTTTAGTTTTAGTTCTTAGTTCTATTTTTCTGTAGTTGTTTGTAGTTCTGTAGTTCTGTTTTTAGCTCATGGGTCAGTAAATTAGCACCTTGCTCTTGAGCGATACTCACATTTGTCCAGTGAGGCTTTCCACTAAGCCTCCAGTCAAGAGTTCCACTCATGTTGTTGCACAGACGGTGTGTTTTCACTTTGAAGTTAAGTTAAGTGAAATCTGTCCCAAAATAATCCATCATTGAGACGACAACCCTCCAAAGAGTCTGGTACACTAAAACAAAACTGTGCTGTGAACACACATACTAGATAAACGCCATTGTTATTTACAGCAGAATACACCTATAGAGCAGCATAGTGTAGAAAAATATAAAAGTAAGCAAGTATAGAAAAGCATACAAGATAGAGGAAGATCAAAGACGTTTGCGAACAAAGATTGTTGCATTATTTCATTCATTCATCATCTCTGCTTGTTTTCCGGTTCTGGGTCGTGGCATTGATTTCCTCCAATCAGTCACCAGAGTCCCGCGTATCGTCCAGAATGTGATGTCATTACAAGTCACCAGTGATGCGTAACCGTGGCAGCAGGCTGGTTTTTCCTGAGTGGAACCGAGTAAAAACAGACAATATCAAAAAGACAACTTGGCAACGGCATCCGTCCCGCCTATGGCGTTGATTGGTCTGATTTTTCAACTGAGAAACCGCTGGTTGGCGTCGCGATGCCAGAGGAATTTGTCAGCCATTTGTCAGATGGAGCTGCGAGAGATTTGCATATTTTGTTGAGTCAATCACAGGTGTCCCTAACATCTCCAGTCAGCTGGTCTGACGGTGTGAGTGTAGCTTGGACTGAACTTCCAAAGATAATATATTCGCTGCATGTCTCTTGGATGAATATCAGCTCACAGGGGTTGAAAAAATATTGGCTCGTTTGTGTCTAAGTCAACATGAACCCAAATATTACTTCTTCTGTATGTAAATTGGCTCATGGCCTTTGTGTGCTTCTCAGAAAGTACATTCTCTTTAGAAATTCCCTCGCTGACATACAGTCGATACCATCTAGATTTATTATCAGCATCTGGCTCTTGTAGGTATCCACTACCATCATACGGGCATGTCGGAGATATTAGCATTTTGTCTCTCTGTGATGAGGTGCCATGAATTCTTTTAACAGCTCGACGATCTTAGTCCAAATGTAAAACCGTCAAAACCGTTGACACACCTACTTCTTAGAAAGACAGACGGGCTATCACATGCTGTTTCTGCCAGTTTTATTCAATGCAATTTTTTCATGTAGATGGCACACAGATAAAACCACGATGAAGCTGCTTCCAGGTAGTAGGGATAGAGAAATAGGGAGGTCATCCCCAGGATCTCTTCAGGGAACTTCTTGAGCATCGATTGAGTGGGGGTTCAGGGGCTTAGAGCTGTGGCACAGGAGCCAGGATTCATAGTTCAGTGAGTTCCTCTCACTTTTCACATGGTACATCACCTCATTAACCAACACTCAAACACTTAGAAAAATGCCACTACACCCACAGCATGTCAGAGATTATTATTCATTATTATTAATAACTTTACAAGACATATTAGGTTTTAAGCCTAAAAGGTAGTGAGTCTGTCTCCAGACCAGCTGCATCATCTCAGTCAGGAGATGCTTTTCCTCGAGGCCCTCAACGAACCTTCTCACCCTCAACCGCTCCATTGCTGCTGACTCTGATCGGTTTCCAGGAGTGAATCTGTGCCAGCGATACTCCTGGTACTCACATACGGTACTGACTTGCAAGAGAATACATATGGCAATATGTCTATTTCTGGATAACTGCAATTTTGACATATTGGAAATGTCAGTTTCCAGAAGACAAAAAGCTTTTCTAGACATGTTGAGATCCACTCTGCAGGCCACTTGTCAGTGATTGCTGGGACTGTGTAAGTGCTATTTATTCACTCCTTTATGTAACTTTTCATTTATCCCATCCCGTTTGTACTGTACCACTTTTTTTACAATGATAACCAATACGTTACTTTCTTGTTCCATGACATTTTCCCTATATAGGAAATGAATGGAATCTGAAGAACAAAGATGACGATAAGGACGACTTAACACTCAAGCCATGCATATATATGCATCATTGCCATTTGTCAACCTGTGGCCTGTGGACCACGATTGGTCCAGTCCATAAATGAAATGAATGGCATTTCACAGGATGTGAAACTATCCTCAGTAACTGCATAGGCACAGTTTTCTCAAAATGAGGACATGGAACTGTGGCACATTGACCATGGTGCAGACCAACCTTCAAAAAAGCTCAAGGAGGGGTTTTCTTTTGATTTACATTCGTGTGTTTTCCTTGTCTTTATTCCGTTTTGCTGCTTTTGGAAAATGCATTGTAATGTGATATTTGAAAAGTGCCTCAATAAAGTTATTTATCATTTTTGTGAGGAAAAGCCATCAACGTCAGAGCTTTGTGACGCTGACGTCGTACATCTGCATATTTATGTCGCCACGGTTGCAGATGTTGTAACATGGAAGCATTTATACCAGAAAAGTTACACTGGAAACCATTTGTGGTTCAAATTGCCGAGGAGACGTATGAGCGGTTAGCATGACAATAAATGTTTTTGTGTGTTTGGTTATTGCTGTGCAATAACAATTCAAATAGTTCAAAGTTCCCCTTTTTTGCATTTTTAGATCAGAAGTGCTGTGGAATTTCCAAAAATGCCTTCCATAATGAAACAAAACACATTTAGAAAAGTTTTATGATGTTTCCGCAGAGACCACAAACAGATAATTAACAGTGAAGGTGGGGTTGGGGGGGTGGGGGAGGGATCGAAAAACAATGAAAATATGTCAATAAAGCATTGCAGTAGTTTAAAATACTTGTATAAATCTAAAGTTTGTGAGTCGCCAGCAAACCCAGCTGCACATTAAAACCAAAATGGTGCCCGTTGAGAGGACCATTGGAGTGTTCCAGCAGCAGCAGCAGAAAAAAAGTGGTTGTTCTGGCGCAGTCGAGTTCTAACTAACTTCTCTTTCAGCACAATAAAGAAGAATTAAAAAACTGTATGCATGTCAGGTAAACTTACATAAATCAAGTCTTTTATACAAAATGTGCACTTAATTTCACGTACAAGAGTTTCCCAGCCAGGTGGATGGAGAACAACCAAACAGAATCTGGGGGAAGAAGGATGTTCCAAGCTAACGTGTCCATGGCACAGGTAGTAATCCTCTCATTAAACCCAAAGTCAACAAGATTCATTTGCACTCTTTTCAGCATGGTACAACTGCAGCATATAATCGTTGCAGGAGTGATCGTGTTGCAGTGGATAATGACAAGGGACCTGTAAGTGTTCTAGCCTCTGACTCGTCCAGGATATTTTACACCGACATCCTATCTGCTGTTCTCACTCTCATCACAGCAGACTGAACCGCACTGTCGCCTCCCCTCCTGTGTGTGACGAAATAGAACGTTGGCCAACAGACAATTGCCCCTTTCAACGACCAAACATCCAAATCAACCTGTCCCAGGTGCTTCGTTTGCCTGCTTCCTTTGAGTTTCCCACATCCTCTCACTCGAGTGATCTTTCTTTCAGCCCCTGACACAAACATCTCTACCAGACCTTGCAATACAGCTTGTCCAGATCTCATCCTCAGCAGACTTGTGGGATAGTTATCACAGTGTTGTCTATAATTTTCAGTGGTTAGTTTTATTAAATACGCCCTCGAAATGTGTGATCCAGTGAAAAAAAAAAATCCAGCGGCTACCACATGAGGTGGCTTAATTCCAAAGAAAACACTCCACTGGTGTGTACACCAAGACAGATGACTACAGGACTCAGAGCCTGGCTAGCAAAACGTAGCCCTACTCGAGTATTTATTTTCACAGTTCAAAGCACTGGCAGCAGCCCACTAAGTGTCTGCAGTCCAGTCCAATGCACCCCTGATTGCCACAGTGAGACTTTGCAGCCTACAACGCTGCACACTGAATCTTATGCCAGTGACTAACTCCACATCTGCAAGTACCCCAAGAAATGGCAAGCTAGCATCCAGGAGGGAAGGAGGCGGTTTGAGGGTAAGCTTTAGGATAGGGGTTGGTGGGATTGGAGGGGTTGGGGATTGGATTCCTCCAAAACCGCACTTTGCTGTGGCTTGAACGACTGCTTTGTGCAGCTTGGCTTGATCACAAAAGCCACATTAAAAGACCAAGTCTGTTATTCAGCAGAGCAGTGATAAGTAATGTCTCACAGTCCACCAATCCACAACTTTTTTCTGCTCATGGCTGGGAAGTTTATCACAGCACAAACCGGATGCCCGTCCTACCTGCCCCCCGCTGGCCACCGCTCTGTAAAACCTGTTATATACAAGCAACTACACAGAATCAAGGAGGAGGCCAATGTGAGCCGGGGTTTTACGTTTCTCAGCATACTTTTCACTGTTGGGGAATAACGTCTGTCTCTAGTGAGGGATAAAGGTGGAATATCTGTTAAACGCAGAGGATAATGAAGTGGAAAAATGTTTAAAGGAAATCAATGCAGAGGATATGGAAGGAGCGCTGCTAACAAATCAAGGTCATTAAATCTTCCCTTTTTGTCTGTGGCGAAGTAATATGCATTTGTCTGAATAATATGTTGCCATAATGTTAAAAAAAAGTCCCACCGATTGTATTCAAAACCTCTAAGTTCAGCTCTTATTTTCATACTCAGTATATAATACACACACTTTATTTTGGATGGATGCTGTTCATCATTTTGGAGCCTGTTTGAGGAAAAATAAAAAAAAAAAATAGAAATATGAATCTAATTTAGCATTTGGCTTTAATATTTACTGCCACATTAGTGATCATTTAGAAAAGTCAACACAGAGCTTGACATCCAATGCAGTTGCTAATGGGAGATTAGCATGAACCCAATAACCAAGATTTAAAAGAACACAAGACATGGTTTGCAAAGGCACCAAAATATTTCGTGCTTGGATGGCATTTTTTTGATTTTCATCCAACCTGTTGATTTAGCAAGACTAAAATTAACCCACATCTTTCTTTCAGCCTTCCAACTCATTATGGACTTTTGTAGTTTTTGACCAAACACTGTTCTTTGCTTTGACGTGACCCAAGAGAGCCCTTCAGGACTATGTAATGTCTATGATTGGCCAATGCATACATTTTGCTCTGTTTTCACTGCCTGGCTACTCCTCATGAAGTCCCACCGTGCCAGAATTTTACTCTCAGTCTGGATTCTGTCAGATGCAGTTGTTTGCTGGTACGCTACAAGTAAGCTGAGGGCTATAATTCACCAAAAGCTCATCAGACCTGACTGTGTTAGATCACCCACGTATTACTGATCAACATGTGCAGCACAACACAGGGGACCCAGCAAGGCATTCTTTTCTTTATTTTTTCTTCATGACGTATAAATGTTTACTTATTCATATTTCATTTAGTGCTCTGCAATCTGGCCCTGAATTTTCGCAGTGCTGCACAGTAAAAGATGAATGGTTTTAACCACCATTCTTGTGTAAAATGCAGATGGAAATAAGAGTGCTTACACAGATTACGAACTAACAAAAAACAACACACATTTCAATTCAAAATACAATTTGGAGCAGATCTCAAAGTCACATACCGGCACTTCATTTTCCATTCACACCAATTGTGAGATACCGGGGAATGGAAACTTCCTTAGCATACTGGGGGGATAAAACAATTTACTAATAAATATCTATAACAAGACTTTGCTAATGTTGTGTCAACTGATGCTTGTTAACGGTTCATATTCAAGGTGCGTCAAAATGGTCACAAAAAACACAATTTGGAAATTTGGAATGACAAGCTAATTAGCATAAGCCTGCTGAGCATACCATTATCTTAGTGCACTGCTAGAGGATAGTGATGGTTGTAGATGTAGTTGATCAACTGGGACGTTATCTGTTGAAAGGTTAGTGATTACCTCAGACACCTGAGGGCTCAGCCAGATTCTGTGCCCATAGTGATGGTAACTGAGGAACATATGTGGACATGAAAAAATGCTTAATTTACAAGCCAAAGCAAGAATATGGATCCATTCATCTCCATGACAGCACTAACTCCAGCATAGCTGAAAGGCACACTGTTTTATTGAACTATTTCCACAGCAAAGAATGAACTCTGACATTTATGGTATTTTTACCTGTCAAATGAAGGTCAGTGCTCTCTTTTATCCCAACACTACTACTATATGTCTTCCCCTCCCTGTTCGTCTATCAGACAAATTATTACAGTATGTGTCCTTCATCACGGCACTGGGCTGGGCTTGTCCTCAGTAATCCTAAACATGAGCAACTCCTTCAATGATTTCACCCTGTTGCTGTTGTATTGGAAACCTCAAAGGCAATTCCCTAATTACAGACCTGTTACTGCAGAATTGTCCTTCAAGCAAATCAAAAGAAAGGATTGCTAATGAGAAAAAAAGAGGAAGAGACCCATTTTCACCAGATGAATCTGTTTGTTTTGGGGGTAGGGGCTGTTTGCTTGAGACAAAACCCCCTGCCAAGGCCGAAATCTTCAGGATTAGAGGGTAATAAATTGGTGATGAAACAACCCTATTGGGCATTTCCATTTATGGGGAAGGGAAGTCAGATTTCCCAGCAGTGTGTCAAAGAAAAACACGACGGTTTATGGACATGATGAGTGAGGTTCTCTATAATAAGATGCAGGCACTCTTCTTGTTCTGTTTGATGCAGCAGCGAGCAGATTGTTTGCGCACAGAAAAAAATTGGTTACAAGATGCAGACATGTGCACTGTTTTTGTTTTGTTTTTTTCAAGATGGAACATAATCGAAAGAAAAAAACAAGGAATGGAAGCATCATACAGAGGTCTGGGGTGTGAATGGTAAATGCTTTGGAGATTTATGACATTTAAATTTGAGAGCCTGATGTGATGTAATACCAGTGAACAGGAATTGACTGAATCCAGACTGGCCATTTAAGGAAATACTACAACCAATGAGGGCAGAGAAGCTGATACTGGGTTCATCTCCTGCAGCTCCTCTGTCCATCTTTGACTTTGCCACAACATATTGAGATTCAGATCCAGATCCACTTTATTCATCCCTTTGGATGACTCCTTCAGGGAAATTAAGAAACAGAAAACAACTCTCCATCCCTTGGTCGGCCCCAACACCCGACATTTGGGTTAACAGACAGACACACTATCCAGAAGTCCATAATAACATAGACAGTCCACTGCTAGACTCTGATCCTGGTCCATTAGTAGCATTCACTCAATATTTCATTCAAACCTGTTCAGAACTTTGGGAGGTATTTTGCTAACAGACAGATAAACTCCAGCAAAATAGAAGATCCTTGATGGAGGTAATAAAGATACAAAGTAGACTGTTATTTACTAGTAGACTACTACTATTATTTAATTAGTTCCATATTATAAGAAGGTGTCAACCACTCCTCTGGTGTGAACATCACTTAAAGGGATCATTTAAATATGAAGTTGACCAGAAAGACGCACACACTGATTGTTATGCTTTTATTCAACACTGTGCAGTCAAGATAATGGACGATGATGAGGTCTGTGTACCCGCCACTGGATTGGTCCCATCATTCTGTCTGACATTCTTCCCGAGCTGTTAGAACCACCAGATGCTGATATTTCTCTTCTCGTCAGCAAACCTTGTTACCATCGTTGCCCCTGGCAAAGGCCCTCCATGACACCGGTGTTCAGAGTTAAATTCAGCATTTCAACACATCAGCACCAAGAACATCATACTTCATGTCTGTTTTCTCCACCTCCTGGAACATCAGTGTGATTTTTTTTAGCATGTGGTCTGTGAAAACGCTCCAGTGCGGCATAAACTCTCGCAGTCACACCAGTCAATGACATCACAAGTCATATAGTTGGACTCGCACTGTGCTCATATTACTGCCGTGAAGCTCGAGTCTGCACGTGTGAAACGTTGATCTTTTCATGACGTGAAGATTTGGCAGCATTAGATGACCAAAACACTGGAAGACGCTTGGTGGTTAATGTGTAAGTTGCTGACAAATACACGTGATTTTAGGAAGGAGGTGGTGCCACTTCTCAAACCATCTCTCAATGGGATCATTGGAATGATGGCGCCGATCCAAACGATAACAATGCTGCCGAATCCACAGTGATTAGTTTCAGCTAAGTGGGTGATGACAACAGACACCAATTTTTTTTCATTCTCAATTTATTTTATTTGATGATTTAATTGTGGGTGCATGTCATCCTGGAGAAATATGGAGCTTTGGTTTCAAAACAAAAAAGGAAAGATGAGATATTGTTTCCTAACATTTTCAACATTAGATTTTCAGCGTTCATTGAGATTCTCTATGTTTAGATAACCAGATCTCCATTATGTTTGTTTAGTCCCACCAGTCCCAGTCACATTGTAAATGTGTTTCGAGTGTTTCATCTCTTGATAATTTGTTTTTTGAGACGTAAATTGTAAATTTGTCTCAAGCTTTTTATAAGCTCACATTTCATATTGATTTATGGCACTTCGCATCCGCCGTAGTTGATGCAGTCCTCCTGCGCCACCTGACTGAGTTTTTTTTTCCTGGGGTCTCATTTAAAAAGCTTGCGTATTTCCCAAAACGGGCACCCACTTTCGGCAAGATTGATGGAGCGGCTGCTGCATCTCATACAGAAGTCTAATTGACTCACAGAAGTGAAACCATTTTGGACATTAAAGGTGTTACATAGCCTTACAAGAGTAAAGAAGAATACAACTAAGGTTTATTTATGTGTAGCACTTTGCTACGTTTGGTCATTTTTTGGAATGAAAACATTTCAAAGAATGAAACACGTCTTTTGGCCTCGACATTCGCAAGCAATCAACATGGCTGGACATCAAGTTTCAGACTCACTTTAAAGTCTCACCACATTTTTAAAAAATGCATGAGGTCGTTCGCTCCAAATCTAATGAGCTCCAGCTCAAAAATACGTGCTTGCTAGTCAGAAACATCCCGCTCTGTCGCGAACGAAACCTACGACATTATAACATGTCGTAGAAGAAATGAGCTGCTGTCGCACCCACGCAGACTTCCGCATCAACCATGCTGTTATACTTCCGCCCCTCTGTGGGTACATCTGGAGAATGAGTAAGTAGTGCACATTTGTTGGAAACAGTGCTTTCGGGGGGTCAAGGCAAAAGGGGGCGCATGCTGACAAGTTCACATTTAGGCAGATGAATTATATCCAAATCTGGTAATCATTGGTCGCACGTTTCACAGTGAGGTATAAAACCTTTGGGAGTACGAATGAAGACATTTGTGTATGTAATTTTTGCGATTCGTCTCACTGACTTCCACTGCCTCCAGATCAAGTCAAAGGCACTTTTTTTTAGTCCTTCATTGTTTTCATTTTCTAATTTCAGTTCAGTTTGGATTGTTATTTTCAGAGTTCAAATGTGGCTTTGGACTTTCTCTTATTTTCCCCAAAGCTTCACTTGTATTGAACGGTAAACAGATACTGTATTTTTATACTTCGTAATCATGTGGTCGATTTTATGCATTTTACTTCTTTAGTGAGTCAAGCGTTTCTCAGCAAAAACTGAGCTACATATATGCATAATTACATGCTTTCACACATGGGGACTACCCAGCAGAAGCAGTTTCTATTTTCAGCCAGTGTGCAGCCTCACAGGAGGCTGAACGTCTTCCACAGTGCTGTTTGAATGATTCATAGTCCTTGTATCCATATTTTGTGTTTGCTGTTCACACAGGCGCTCAGTATATACATGCATTCTCTCTAAATACAGGCTTCCCTTTGGTCCCTTTGGCTGTCGGTTTGTCAGTCGCCAGCTGCCTGACATGATGTCTGAATATATACTGTATCCTGATATAGATGCATGTGACTAATTGATATTTGTGTTGTGTTGCTATTATGTGTAATTATATGGACACACCTTCTCATTCAATGTGTTTCCTTTATTGTCACTGTAGATTCTCAATGAAGACATCGAAACTATGAATTAACACATGTAATTATGTACTGACCAAAAAAATTAAATAACTATAAATATGTCCTGTATTTTAGATTCTTCAAAATGTCCACCGTTCGCTGTTTTTAATAGCACTGCAAAACCCTTGGCGCTCTGTCAATGAGCATCATCACCTGAAATGTGTCATGGGTCCGATGCCTGGGGTAGTGAGCGGACCCAGAGATGCAGAGGCACACAACGAGGAACAGGGCAGCTGAATCCACAGGCGTTTATTGTACAACCAGCAATTACAGAAGTTATGGTATAACCCCGATAGGGACATTGCCTACCGAACGTACAGACGCACACTACACATGAAAACAGAAAATCACGCGCTAAGGTGGAGTATAACTCACGAGAAGGGGATAACGAAAAATCACGCACGGAGGCGGAACAAGAAAAGGGACGGACGAGAGAACAAGCACGAGGATATCAAATGAACGGCGGGAGAGTAAGGCGTAAGCACAAACAATCTGGCAGTGGAGTGAGGCCAACGCCCGGCTTAAGAGCAGGGGCAATCTGCGCGCCGATGAGAATCAGGTGCGCTGATTGCTCCCAATCAGCCGGGCCACACCTCCACTGCCAGCCAGAGGGAGGAGGACACGGAAAAAAACGAAACAGAACACAGACTCATGACAAAATGGTTTTCACTAAAAAAAAAAAAAAAAAAACCTTGCTTGTGTTATTAATGGGGTTGGGACCAGTTGTGTTGTGCATCAATATTATGGCAAGAACCATATTATGGCAAGAACCCTTGGCCTTCAGTACTTAAAGACATGAAAATAAAAGAAGCACATTGAATTAACGCATGAAAAAGATTAACGCAATTAATTATGAGTATATCCGGCAGCGCATTTGAGTTTTAATTCAAGGACCCGTAGTTTTCTCGTCCGTGCTACGTCACCTGCGCCAGCAAATTAACAAGGAAGTGGGAACAATAACAGACACGGACTCAGGAAGTGGCGAGTGCATCTTCAGTCGGACCACTGAACGGCAAGTTTATTTACAAAAACAACAGAGATGGGATGATAAATAAAAACTCTGTGATTTGTAGTTTTTCCAAAAAGGACTGGCTTGCGGATCTGCTTGACCTTTACTTTTGGATTTTATTAATGAAGCACAGTTCACCAATAAAAAAGTATTTCAAATCTTCTCTTCCTACTGTATTCAGTTGATTAGTCATGCACTACAATTTTTTAATATCCTAGATTTCAAATTCTTTATCAGGAGACCTTTAGCAGATATGCGATTAAAATGTGATTAATTCGATCAATTAATTACAAAAGCCTGTAATTAATTTGATTATTTTTTTAATCAACTGACAGAATATATATGACTAATATATATATATATATGTGTGTGTGTGTGTGTGTGTGTGTGTGTGTGTGTGTGTGTGTCTGTAGTGTCATCATGGATTCTTGGGTGAAAGTAAGGTAAAGCAGCTGCAGGAGGTTTAAATAGGGGAAAGAAGTACCCAAACTCCTCTGACTCCGAGCACCTTTGAACCTGACAGAACTCCAATTAAACATCCATACTGTTATAATGACAGAAAGCATTTGTCAAGTTTTTATGGAGTCAGAGCAGATCATAAATAGGAGGGGATCCAGCACATTTCAGTCTTCAGGCAAATACATCTGATAATGAGCAGTGGTGTGTGTGTGTGTGTGTGTGTGCGTGTGTGTGTGTGTGTGTGTGTGTGTGTGTGTGTGTGTGTGTGTGTGTG
>JBBMJM010133244.1:0-12306 GCA_037832705.1 Centriscus cristatus
CACACGCACACACGCACACACGCACACGCACACACGCACACACGCACACACACACACACACACACACACACACACACACACACACGCACACACACGCACACACACACGCACACACAAAAGCAATTCAAGTTTATAGCTGCTGTTTTCCACCATTATGTAACAACCAAATGTCATGTGACTGCGGGTGGGGGGAGTGCAGCAACAATGAACAGGGCCTCGGTATCATCCGGACTGTGACTCTTTCAGGTATGTTGGGGACATGCTGGCCTGGCTGCACCAAGCCACTGCCTCGGAGAAAGAGCATCTAGAAGCTCTGCTGAAGCAAGTTGCTCTGCAAGGTGCGACATGACACACTCACACCACATGTGTTTAATTGACCAGTTCTAGAAGATGTATGTTTGTGTCCCTGGTGTAAACAGATGTCACATGCTCGTCGGAGCGCTTCAGTTCAGTTTTGACAAGTATTTATCTCTGTTCACTCCCAGACAAACAATTTAAGAGTTAATTTGTTTTCACACTGAATTTAAATCGACAAGTTTTTCCACTTCTACTTGGATTTGTGAATGCACCATGGGGAATAGGTGCCGTTAATGTTTTTCTTGCATATGCAGACTCTAATTATGTTTTCATCAATACCAGGCTGAAAAGTTGATGTATTCAATCTCAAGTAGCTGTGTGTGTGTGTGTGTGTGTGTGTGTGTGTGTGTGTGTGTCTCTTTCATTAGGTGTGGAGGACAACATGCAGGAGGTGGTGGGACACATCACTGAGGGAGTCTGTCGGCCTCTAAAAGTGAGCAACCACGACAGTTTGGAAAATATTTTTGGAAACAGGGATGCTGTGTGTTTTCTCCCGGAATCTTCTCACGTACTCTGTCGGGGTGTTTCGGATGTTCACCTCAGGTTCGAATAGAACAGGTCATTGTGGCGGAGCCAGGTGCCGTCCTGCTTTACAAGCTGTCCAACCTGCTGAAGTTCTACCACCACACCATCAGGTATTTCTTGGTCTGTGAGTGTGTTGTGTTTCCTGTCCCGGCGGCGTTGATCTGACGGGGTTTTCTTTGTGCAGCTCTATCATTGGGACCAGTGTGGCCTCGCTGCTCATGACTCTAGAGGAGATGCACCTCCTCAGCAAAAAGATGTTCTTCAACAGCCTGAGCCTTCATGCAAGCAGGCTCATGGACAAGGTGGAGTATGCAGAGGGCTGTTCAGAGTTTCAGGAGGAAGTGACCAGCGAGTACCTGAGGGATTGATTTGCATTACTCAAGCTGACAAAAAAACACCAGTTTTGTCTCTTAGTCAAATTGGCGTCCACCTCCACCTCAGCACGAACTCTTCCACATCACATGCTGGCTTTGTCCTGATCAATAGCAGCTACAAGAATTTTATCTATAGCTTGTTGTTAATCAAATTGGACGCTCTCGGGGTTTATGGTGTCAATTCCAGCTAATTCCAGGAACACAGCTTTTTCCTAATTTGTTCTATTAGGGGGAGAACGGTGGTCAAGCTCAAGTCTGTTGTTCGCAGAAGCCAATGAAATCAAGCCCCTCTTTATAAAAAAAACCAAAAGAAAGATACACTACTGCCTGGGACGAAGCGGTGGTCGAGCGTAGCGGCAGGGGGTACTTGTATAATCGTCCCAGTCCGAGCTGTTTCATGTTTTGATCATGTTTCACAGACTGTTTGTTTTTTACAGACTGCACACAGCTATCGTCCACATGAATTGTCTCTCGTTGTGGGCAGGTGGAGCTGCCGCCTGCAGACCTGGGTCCCACAGCCTCCCTCACTCAGACGCTGCTGCTCCTCAGGGAGGTGCTGGCCTCCCATGACTCGTCAGTGGTTCCACTGGACGCCCGCCAGGCTGACTTTGCTCAGGTATACGCACATTTCTACAACACGACCCATGGGTGAGAAGACGTTTCCTACCGATCACCTTCATTTATTATCACTGTTCATGTTTGTTTGTTCTTCACAAGGAACTGATTCAGTATGTGACTCACCTCTTGTCTCCCAGGTGCTTTCTTGTATCCTGGATCCCCTCTTGCAGCTGTGCACTGTGTCTGCAAGTAACCTTGGCACCGCTGACATGGCAACCTACATGGTCAACTCACTCTATGTCATGAAGACGACACTGGCTCTCTTTGAGTTCACTGATAAGAGGCTGGAGATGCTCGAGTTCCAGGTCAGCGCTTCCATTTTGTATGTATGTTACGTGTGAACAAGCACTGAATTAGTCCATAACCTAAATCTACTGACAGCACAGACGGTAGCAGGACAAGAAACACTAATTCAATTTAATATGGCAGTTCAGCTTGTTGTGATCACGCTGTCTGTGCATACGAGTGTGAAAAAGAATGAAATATTCTCGCCTCTTTCATTGAAACCCACGGAGGATCCATCTTTTATTAAAACGACAGCAGATGCTGGCTCATATCAGTGTGGGCCACGTTCTCATCTCCCAATTCTCCATCTACATCTGTATTTTTAGAACAGCCTTTGTCATGAAGCGCCGCAAGAGCTCCAGTGGAGGTTTCATTATCAGTAGTGATTCTCCATTAACCACAAGTACCACTGCTTGATAATACAGACTCGGACTGTGTCGACTTTTTTTTTTTTTAACACCACTCTCTCGCTCTCGTTCTGTAGATCGAGGCTCATCTTGACACTCTGATCAACGAGCAGGCATCCTACGTACTGACCAGAGCGGGACTGAGCTTCATCTACAGCTGTGTCCAGCAGCACAGCACTGACCAGGTCTCACACAGCTCTAAACTAGCATTGTTAGAACACCTCCAGTGTCCCTGCAGACACAAACTGGATGAAGAGCTGTCATTGGTCAGCAGAGTGCTTCTCTCCTCAGGTGGCCCGTGTCGACTCGTCCTTAAATAGCCGTCTTGTTTAAACGGCGTCCACGCCTCACAGCGCGCCAGATGTGCACGACTGGCTGGAATCACCGGGTTTATTTCAGACCTTCACTCTCCACGCATCACCCGTGTCATTTCTGAAGATACCTCAGATAAACAAGTCAGAAAGACGACTACGATTACGATCACTTCTCTGATGAGTTTGTAGCCTCATTTCATCAAGTTTGTTAATGTGCCCACATCTCCCATAAAACCACTGGTGGAGCTGCACCGGAGCTCTGACCCTTGGACTGCCTTCTGTTTGCTGCCTTTAATGTTGGCAATTTAGGCCTTTAAGCTCGACTAAATGTAGCAATCGTGGATAATCAGGGGCCTCTGATTGCCGTAAAGTACCTACCTGGTGTGTTCACAAAGGCCCGAGTGTGAAAATGTGTTCTGAGTGGTCCGATCACAAGTGAGCAGCTCTGGGAGAGAACGATCACCACGTCTGCGATTAGAATACATCTCCAGTGACCACATGCCTCATGAGCAAATACATGGTTTCTGTTTGCATTTGTTCTTAACTAGGAGGCAGCAGTACTTGTCTGGCCTTCGGGGAATTTAAAGGAGAACCGCTTCTGTTATTATTTCCTTAACCCTTTATTGGTCAAGAACAGTATATAATGTACGCATGGGCGTCAGTTGCTCATGTGAAAAGTGGTGTATGTGGAGCCACAACCCCCCCCCCAGCGACCTCACTCGCAATCACACTCTCTTCAGAGGTGCTTCCTGAAGTGTTGGAACGCGCTAGACTCTTGGAAGTCTCGACATTTTAGGAATTTCACACTGAATGATGGAGATGATCTTCATATTTAAAACGGGCCGACAGTTCGCCGTTGATCCGCTGAAGATGGCTCAGGGCTCACGCTCCATGTGTAACTCATACAAGGAACAATGGTACATGTACCCCCACCCCCGCAATTGATGCTGATGAACATATGAATGGATATTTGTAGAAAGCGTTTTTCCTTAAACTGACCAGAAACAGCAGACGATCTCGTTCATTGACCACAAAAGAAAGAATGAAGAGTTACAAAAGTGGCTGGGAGTTAAGGGTTACTGGGCTTTTTGACGACAACGACAACGACGACGACGATGATGATGGTGATAGTGATGGTGATGGTGATAGAAGTCTGCTGTTTTTGGACTAGAACCATTATTGTGGCCACAGGCACATTGGCACAAACACTGCTGCGATGTGGTCATGTGGTTGTCCTCAGAGGTTGTACTGTACTCAATGGGATGTCAGTGTGTCCTGGGCTGACTTGTTCTAGATGAGGCTGCCTCAGGATGCCAAACTCGCACCACGTAGAAGGGAAATGAACGACGCGTCTGACTTTTACCTGACTCGTGTTTGGCAGTGAAGTGTCACATTCAGTGGTTGTGACCTGCTGATGTTCCACCTGTGCCCCAGGGTCAGCTGTCCCTCCTTCCCAGCATGGACAGCTCGTCTGTGAAAGCAGCGATGGTGAGCCAGGCCGCACGTTTCCATAGCAACGTCCCCCGTCTTCCTCCTGTCACCGCCCGCTGTCGTGTCTCCCACACAGGTCCAGTTTGACCGATACCTGTCATCACCTGATACTCTCGTGATGCCCCAACTCAACTTTCTGCTCAGCGCCGCCATCAAGTGAGTTTCTGTCCTGAATGTTGTTTCATATTTACAACATTTATAACAATAAGAAATACTATAAATATCATTATCATCATTATTATAAATATCATTTGTAATGATTTTTTTTTGCACAAGTGACTTTTTTTTACCTAATACAGTTTATTAGATGCAGGGAAATTTACAATTTATGATATTTTAGGGAATTTCTCTACACTTTGGTTGGAATCTGAAAGTACAAATTTCAACAAGTTGTTTTTATGACAGAAAACAGATTGTATGTGGAGTTTGCATGCTCTCCCCGTGTCTGTGTGGGTTCTCTCCGGGTACTCCGGCTCCCTCCCACCTCCCAAAGCATGCGGAGGTTAACTGGTCACTCTGATCTGTCTGGAGGTGTGAATGTGAGGGGTTCTCTCCTTGTCCACGGTGTGTCCGATGTTCACCCACTGACAGCTGGGATCGGCTCCAGCACAACCACGACCCGTAACCGGAGCAAGTGGGAGATGATGAATGGATGGATGAATAAAGGGAAGAATGACTGAATGACATTGTCCATTTTGGGGACACATGGGTGAACAAGTCACCACGTGGTGATGATATATCACGGTGGGCTCGGCCCATTCAGAGACAGAACCACATCCATGTCAACAGTGGCCTGATTCATCTAAGAGCAGGACGCCGCATTAGAAAGAGCAAGAACGTGAGCGTCATACGTTGGCCAGATGTACGGCTGCTTTCTAAACGCAACACTTCACCAAATGGACAGAGAATTGTGATCCCAGTTTCCCCCCCCACTGCGTTGAGAGCAGGACCGACTGCGTCTGTGTGAGCGAGCAGAGAACGTCCAGGCTTTTAGCTCAATCCAGCTGCTACATTGACGGGCGCTTTCTGTGAGTCACGTTTACTGGGAAGTGCAGCAGGCTTGAGGAGCACTCTGTACCTCAGGTTAATGTTCTCTATTAATGGACATGGGAGGACTAATGGGCAGGACGCCATTAATTAGCTTCTGGTCCATTTGTCACTCACATTCGTTCCCTGAAACCGTTGGAGCTCTATGTCTCTCTCTCTCTCTCTCTCTCTCCCCCGCTATCTCTCACGCCTGCCTCTGTGCTCACCTGAATACACAAAAACACCCACCAGCTCTGTGAAAACAGTCGTGGAGCCCACAAATAACGGGAAGGGGCTTTTTTAGAGTCGCCACACAGTTTACGTTAGTGCCGTCGGCGTGTTCCACACATCCCCGCTGTTCTCTGTGGGCCAATTAAAAATCGGGATCTCCAGAGCCTGGGTGGCATCCTCCTGTCACACTCCAACTTCACCTTCCTCTTCACCCTCCTCTCTTTGCAGCCTCCTCTTCATCTCCACAGCATCTCTTTGTAGATCTTTTAAGATGAAACCATATGGGAGAAACAGGACTTTGCTGCGGCTCGTCTGCAGCGGATTAGGGCTCTGACACGTATCCATAGATGGCAGTGTGCACCACCTCTCATTGTTTTCACACAGTAGTGACATGAAATGGACACTGAACAAGAAAAATAATTAGGGGAAATTCTTCTTCACGCCTGACTTGTATTCCTGCTCCTGATTAACGACAAATGACAGCGCGGCTCTGCTTGTCTCTACAAACGTTCACTCCGAGCCGGGCCGTTTGTTTTGTGACTACAAGCGTTTTCTTTCTCCGTCTGTTTGTGCAGGGAGCAGATTTTCCGTCAGTCGACGGAGCTGGTGTGCAGAGCCTACGGGGAGGTGTACGCAGCGCTCAACCTCCCAGCTAACGGCTACAAAGACCCCCAGACCCTGGTGCCCAGGTCCCCCGAGCAGGTTCACACTCTGCTGTCCTGAGGGACACGTGACGAGGAGCTGACCCGGACGTCCTGCAGGAGCGGTGTAACAGTGTAATGAGACATACAAATGTGGATCTTCAGGAAGAAATGTATCACTTCTCCTGCTCCAGCACGTCATTTTGCGTTATTTTTTCCCCGTCAAGAATTGTTTTATTAACAGTGCAAATCCATAAAAAATATAAGTGCTTCTATTTATATGTTTAATGTGACTTTATGTACAACTGCACCAGAAAGCAGAGTATTTTTTTTATTCAGATTATAGACATATTATGGAAAAAAGAAAAGTTTCAACTCTGCTCACAATGTTTTCAGCCTCAGTGGAACGAAAAGCCAAGAAACTTCAGCCCAAACATTGTTTTTATAGAAATCTCTGTTGTCTGGGAAAAAAAAAATTGAAAATCTCATCGTGTTTGTCTTTTTCTATCATGTCAGACACACATCGTAAACAATCATCTACTGTTACTGGATTGGATTATCACTGCACATCTCCAATCTCTGAATAGAGTTTGGTTAACGTGACTAATGGCCGCTCCTGTGTGGTCACAAGCTTTTGGCCAGTGACTGAAACAAAAACTGAAATAAGTTTCCTTCACTGGACTGATGGAACTCACACTGTTACACAAGAGTGGACCACGTCCCATGTCCGTTCAGCTTCTACGTCCCATGTAGGTTCTATTTCAGCAGCGGAAGCCGGTTGGCGAATGCCATAAAATGCCCCCTACTTCTCCTCCCTAATCCAGAATAGTTCGATATTTCCGTTTTTCACACAAGAAATCTCCTGAGCTTGTGAACGCAGAACAACTATGACTTCCCAAATCCTTCTCACAGACCCGCCTATCGTCCTTTCACTTAGTCTCCTTCACAGACTCTTTAGAAAATATCACACCAGTCCTGTTCTTTTTTTATAACACACAATCCTAATCTCTCACCAGGATTTTGTCCACAAACACACTGATGGTAATTTTTTAATTTTTTTTCTTTTTCTAACGTGATATCAAAAGTCCTCGGCGATCGGGACCCCCCCCCCCCCATGATGTGACCCCAGTTCCCGTGGGGGGTCACATGACGAGTGAATATGGATCCAGTCTGATGGTGATGGTGCTCTCCTGCAGAGGCAGCGTGTCGTTTCTGCCGTCTGCTGTGGAGGAACAGTACAGCTGGACGGCGCCGGGTCCCGGGGTTTGTTCAGCGGATGTTCATTGGCTTAGACACTGACCACTGGGAATAAATGGAATACCTCAAAGTTCAACATCTGGATTGCACTCTGAAGACCTTTAAATAGACCCAGCTTTCACTACCAGGCCTGACAGGCCGCGCCTGGACAACGAGCTTCAGGGTTTTTACTCTTTGTTGAACCTCTGATGTCTGAAGAATGAAAGACAGCCTCTATTTCTCCCACAGTGGGGGAGGGTGGGTGACGGGTCAGGTGAACATATGAACGAGCTGTACCGACTCACTGACTGAAAAGATTCGTTCATTTCACAGCTGCGGGTGAATCTGGTTCGTTGGTTCGTTCCCTGTGAACAAGTCGACTGAACTTACAATGAAACACTGTCACCAACTTTGCTGCTTTAAAGCTGCATTTCATGTGTATTCAGATCCTGAGGGAGACTCTGGTGTTTTGGAGACTGAGGTGAAAACACGTATTATTCTCCAGTTCCTGTCCTGCATCAGCTCCTCCCTCGTCCTGAAACGCAGTCAGCTCCGCTTCAGCGGTTTAATCTGACAGAGCGAAGCCAAACTTTAAAATCATGTGTTCCTCCCCGTCATTCCGTGATGGCATTTCCAAAAATGTGTACGTATCGATGTATATCGAGTATCACCATTCATCTGAAACATATGGAGAGACGACGTTTAGTCCATATTGCCCCCAGTGGACTATTTAGGAGTTCTCTTTGACTGCAGGAAGTCAGGGTTTGAATCAATAACTAACCAACAACTGGACGACCCGCTTTCCCACTCCGCTATTCTACTTTTGTCGTTGTATTCAATTGACTTTGGCTGCACACTGCTGATGTGTGATTATACAGTGGTTGCAAAGTGCAGCGTGTTAGAGCTGCTTCCTGCCAGTGACCCTGTTAAAGCACTGGCAGATGTGACAGGTGATGGAGTCACCACTTAAGGAGCAGGAGCTGGCAAACATTCATCCCATCATCCGCTCCATATGACAGCAGACACCGAGCTTTTGCCTGCTCAAGCACGAGACCAGCAGGAATCTGGGTTAAAGCGGTATTGAGCACACACACGCGCACGCGCACACCTCCTGCTCCACAGCTGACAACTTGTGTCTTATCTATTGCTTCAGCAGAATTTCTGGAAGGAAAATGACCCAAGCAAATGTGCAAGTCACACATCGTGCTGCGCCCTGACTGACCTCATGTCGCGTTCTCCACTTACATGCCTGGAAAGTCATGTGTCTCTTCCTTGCTTGAAGAATTTTTACCTCCTCCAAGGAAGTTCTGTTTCTGCCGGCATTTGTCTGTCTGCTTGTTTGTCTGTTTCCAAATTAATTCAACAAGTTCTGAGCGGATGTCCATGGAAAGTTTAGTAAATATTGACAATGGACCAGGACCAGATACATGTTGGTCGTGTTCTGGAACCTTCTGGATCCAGGAATCTGTTGAAGGATTGTTACTCATTGTACTGTAGATCGGGACATTTTCACCATCAGTGTCTAGAACTCCACAATAACAGCAGTCGACTGTCTCTGTGGAACAGTGGTTAGTGGGTCTGTCTGTTAACACAAAGGTTGGGGGTTTGAACCCACCCAGGGATGGAGGTTTGTTTTACTATTAAAATAAAAACTAGAGCTTTGTGACAAGGTTGCTCATGATATTTTTAAGAACTATTTGACTACTAGTGACAAAGTTATGTTTTGATGCTCAATGAATTTATTTGAGTAGAGGACGATAATATCAGATGGAAATGAGCTGCTTGGTGGAGGTGGAGGTCCTCTGAGTGCTTTTCTACTTTTCTATCTTTTTGTCTGCTTGTTTTGGCTTGATTGGGGTCCATGTCGAAGGAACTATTCTATTGACATCAGCATGGACCATTTACAAATATGACATCCACGTCATAGATGAAATCGAATCTACTCTGCAGCGGTTTGCAACAACATGACAAATACGTCATTAATGCATTTGCACCTATAGAAGAAAAACATAAAAAGGAGTTTACGTGCGATCATAGATATTTGTTACATACTTTCTGGTACCTCTGAACACGTCTTTTGTTTTTGTTTTTTTTGCGTGTGCTGGTTGTTTAACTACACTACTCGTGTGTTTCTCTGCCTGTGTGTCCCATGCAGATAACAACTCGTCCAATTGGAAGTTGTTGAGTTGTTGGGGAATCAGTGATGTAATAATGGACTTTGCGCCACTAAATCAGAAAAGAAGAACTCTGGAACTCTGTTTTGATCCGTTGTTCCCTTTCACAAACATCATGTACCATCACGTCATGCAGTGACTCGTCAGAAAAATACTATGAATGCCTCGTTCCTGCGCTATTTATTCCTATAAGTTTGCAGCTTATATGTGGCACGGCTGTCATATCGAGAGACGATGAACGAGATATTACAAGGTGAACGAATAAGAATAGACGAGAGAGAAGGATTCAGCAAAAACTGCCAATTCAGAAGAAGAATGGGAAGAAGTCCCGTGGCAGCGCCAAGGACAGTTCTTGGCAGATGCATTTTGACTCGTGCCAACTGAAAAACCACAAGCTTCTGGCGTCCGTAAATTCTATGCCAAAGCTAAAAAAAAAATAAAACACAGGTCATGAGTGTGTTCCATCTTTTTTTCCCAGTATTTCCTGTTAAAACGTTTTCAGTCCTTTAAAGTTACAACGCTACACTATATCTTTATTTATTTAATTACACATTTGTTGACTTGTGATAAGTTAATAACAGTAACGTTTAATGTTAAAGTTTAAATAACCGTCTCTCAGTTTGGCGTGAAAAAGATGAATCAAAACTGTTTGTTGAAAAGCGTAAAACCCTCCATCAGTTCTCACATGTACGTCTCTGCTTCTCCTGACCCTTTTCACTTTTCTCATTCAGCCCCACTAGAATGGAGTCATTAATTATGTAACAGCATTGTGCTCAGGCTACTTCGAGGCCACGGTGTGTTATCCATCTTATTATGAAGCTGAACTATCCGCCGTCTCGTAGCGGTTCCACTCACAATTATTTGTTATTTTGAAAAGGTTATGGCAGCGCTCCCTCTCTTTGGCCTTTGGAGGCGATTATGTAATCTTTCTATTAGCGCGGGAAGGGCGACTGTGGAGTACTGACCTGAAACATGAGTGCACACTAATTAATTTTCTTTTCTCCCATCACCCCGAATCCATATTTCATCCGCTTCACGCGGCGCTTCACAAACTTCACAAGCGGCATCATAAGTCGGCATTTGCTGCTCTTGATTTTGACACCTAGCGCGCAGTTATTCATGCATGTCCATCTGGCGCTGCCGACGGACGGGCGTCCCTCCCTGGACGACCAGATGCATGTCACAGGTGGCCAGATAAACAAAGCATATCAGACACGTTAGCGGCGAGCGCTTGTTTGGTTAGTTGTGGGATGAGAAGACAGCGCCGCGATGACTGGCTCTCGCCGCTCAGAGATCAGCCAATGATGGAGCAGCTTCACCCTCATTCTGTTTGTAAAAGGTTGGACCACCTCCACCTCCCCTCCCCTCCCCTTCGCCTCGCCCCCCCACCCCGGTGGTGCCCCAGAATGCTTGTACTGTATTGCGTGGCTGTGATTCTTCATTGTGTAAGCTTTTCCTCCCAGAAGAAACATGTTTGCTTTTGCTGGTATGAACACTTTGTACAGAGTCCGAACACGAGCGCATTCGGGCATTTTCTGAATTGTGTCACTCATGACTAGATTTTTCCTATCGGGCATGAGTCACCCGTGAAGTGTCTGTCCCCGTTCAGAAGTTTGTCTTCCATCTTATCCTACCTGATTAGCTTTGTTCGTTTGTCATCAGAGGCACCCTGAACCTGTGAGACAGACTTGTAGAGAACAAGAACATGGAACAAATGACTAATGCCCGTGTGACAGAAAACGCTGTCAATCATTACTCATACAGAGAGCGCCGTCTCTGCTCTCATTGGTCCAAACGGGGCCATGCTGTGCACTTCTTCAAAGCGCAGTCCCGTGACTCTCATCCCGAGCCAAGAGAACAGACCGTGTTGTGTGCGTAGAAGAAGAGGAAGATGAAAAAGAATGGCGGCGAGAACAAGGACAGAGCTTGTTCTAGTCACTGTGGTAACGGCCACTGACCTGTTCACCCCACTTTCATGTGTTCCCACTCAGGGATGCTCAACAAACATGGCTGCAACGGCTACGTTACACACGGGTGTTTTGACGCCTGCGTTGTGATGCAAGCGACCCGAGCACAGATGGCCGTATCAGCAGCAGACCTCCATGACTGTGGATAGCACTCTACCTTTGTATCCTCGCAGTGTTTGATCGCTGTCATGTTGCTGGTTGCAATGATTACGAGAGAAGAGAGGTTGTTTGTAGGGTTCATGTGCACATGTCGATCCATCCCTCATTTGCGAGTCAACCAAAACGTGGAAGTCCTGAGCATGAGTTTGGTTGATGCCAATTTGGTTGATGCCGTTTCCATCATCATTTTCAGATGCCATCTACCAGGTCGATGGAAACATGGCTCGTGTTATTCTGCGTTCCACTTTCAGTCTGAAAATACGGTAGGAAGTTGCTTCATGGAGTGTTACTCCCAGCGTTGTATATCGATATCAGTCCTACTCATGTTGTCACAGTGTATTTGTACAAGGAATACTACATAATATGTTTATCAACCAAGAACTAGAGCAAGATTTTTGCTGACTTACAATCTTGTGATGCAAGTGGAACACAACTTGGTTTTCAGCAGTGAACTGCATCACAGTGAGTTACCTGCTTGTACATCCGCTGCGAGTGGAACGA
>JBBMJM010133255.1:0-12305 GCA_037832705.1 Centriscus cristatus
ACACACACACACACACACACACACACACACACACACACACACACACACACACACACACACACACACACACACAGGCATCCTGAGTGGGACACGGTGCTCTGCATTCCCTTCCCCACCTTCTGAGAGAGTTCACGGTGACTGAACGCAAATGAAAATGTGATCTGCTTTTGGCAGCAGAGGTGAACATCTTTCCTGCTCTGGACTATCCTGGATCTCAAAGTTTCATAACATAACAGTTTCATAGTTTTTAGATTTTTTTAGTTTTTAGAATGTGAAATATAGTCAATAGTGGTTCCACAACCTCTGAACCACAGCGATAATAAGTCAACGCTCATCTGTACCAAACTTAATGATAGTTATTCTAGTACAGACTGTAATGTGTGAGTTTATTTGAACATTCTTTTTTTGAATTCCTGTGCTGGGGTTATTTTAATTGCTGATGCAAACATCAGTCTCTGTATTTTTACTGTGTTCAGACTATACATCGTCCAAAGCTTTTGCTGAACAAATCTCTCTTTAAGTTAGTTGTCAGTGCTGCAGACAAACATCTGAAACCTTTTGGAAAATGTGACAAACATAGCTGCAAACATGCAAGCTAGTTCGTGTTCAAAGAATTTTTGCAGCAGCAGCAGCCTTGTCATTTAAATCCTCCTGTCTGAGTGTGACACGACTTGAGTCGTGAGAACAGCTTGACTTACAATGCACGGATTAATTTGCCGTGTGGAATCCCTCGTTTCTGTCGGTCCGTTGACGAGTATCACAAAACAAAGCTTGTGTCCCAGCATGAGTATGAGTGCACCAGTGTTTCCTCTTTAGAGTGACATGCAGCATGAGGCAGGGTAATAAATAAATTAACTCCACGCAGCACCCTGAATTTTAAGGAGTCATCATTGTTGTAGATCAGTGGAACAAGGCCGACCTGAGTTCTGGGACAGACTTGGGCCTGAAACACAAGTTGTTTGATCTGGTCTGAAGGGAGGAGAGCTGCAGAGTACAGGCAAGGCTGACGGTGATCAAAGTCCACACCACCAACATACCTCTGGCTTCAATTTTTCATAAAGCAGCACTGTATTACTAAAACATGCCAACATAGCATTGCTGTTGCTTTTGGTTGTCATTTGTTGAACTGTTGTCAGGACATTTGTCATTACTGTTCTCCTCAGAACCCATCATATAAATGGGAATCGGAAGAGATGCAAAGACCTCCATGATCAGTACTTTTAAAGAAGTGTGAACACACCACCGCCTGTGTTTTATTTCACTAGAATCAAATGACAATCAGACCGAAAGATGAGCAACCAAACTACATCAGCCAGTAAGGGCAGACACTGTTCATTTAAACTGTGGTAGTAGTGTATGAGCAACCGAAAAGGTACATGTATACAAAGGCATTTATCTTCGCATGAAGATTTTGAATAAAGTTTGCCAACCAACTTAAGCTTAATTCAGCTCTGTTTCATAAACAGCAAGTTTGAAATGAATCGTGGCTTCATAAAGTCATAAGATAAGGATTGTTGTGAATTGGCACAAATAATAAATGTAATCAGACCGGTAACAGAACACATGCTCCCTACTGTCTCCATATCTCCATACCTTCTCCATATCACTAATGTTGTGGAAGATCTTGTTGATTTTGAGTCTTTCACACCTAAAAATCAGCACCAAGATCCGGACCAAGGTTGGTGTTTCGCCTCCACTGTCTACATTTGATCTGTGGGTTAGGTTTCACACTGCATCAATACCAGAAAAACCAAAAGATCTACTGATGTTCTGTCCTCATTACTCATGTCTGCTGCGTCTCCCTGCATTGGACACTGATTGGCTGGAAGGAGGTGTGTGCACAATGTAGTCACAGCACAAAAGCACTCTCATCATCCAGTTAGCACTGTTCACCATTGTCCACCACAAAGAAGGATGCAGCAGCAACAACGTCATGACCAATATGTGAACAGACAAAATATTTCATCTTGTCTTATATGATTCAGTTCAGTCCAGATTTTGGTCCTTTGGTTCAGATCATGGACAGGAGAGCCTCCACAGATGTAAATTTGGTTTGGATCAAACAAGGTCCCGTAGTTAGTGAGGCATAATTTGTTTAAAATGTACTAAAAATCATTTATTGTATACAATATATATCTGTTCAAAGCCATAGTATGAAGAACTTTGCCCAACAGGTGTTAAGGAGCCAAGAACTGATTCTGATTTCAAAGTAAATGAAGGGAAAGTGGAACATTACATCAGAGCTCAAAGGGGCTTCCTCTGAAGACTTGCAGTGGTCCGAGTCGCAGCAAAGTGCCTCAGCTTGTCCAGAGTCCAAGAAGTGATTGAGAGGAACAAGGGTCTCAGGAGACATAGCTCTAAGTAAGAGTGATTCATGCTACTCTCCCAAAGTATGGACCACCATCCCAGTGACCTTCTTCGAGCATGAGGGTGGAATTGGATGATTTCTTGCTGGGGCTGAAGAGGAGTGACAGGATGTGCTGCCAACCCTGAAGGAGAGCCGAGCCACTTAATCCAGTCCCTGACTCCTGCCATCTACTCATGTGGCCCCTTCCTCTGCAGCATCAGGAAACATCTCAGAGCATCATCACTTATGCTTGGACAGATATGACACGCCATATTTCAATCTCACAGCACATTTCTTATGTTTATATTTATATGCACACAAATGGTCTAATATGTAAATATTATTTGATAAAAATTCAATCACATGTGCCAGGTGGACTTTCATTCACGTCAAAATGACAGAGATAATGCTGCCCTTCCAGGCATTATGTTTATTCATGTTTTAATTGCTTTTGTTGTAATGATTTGTCTGGTGCGCCCCAAGTTTGATCACTTTTTGCTCGCTTATATTTGAGCTCAAAGCGTTTATTGTTGAATATGTTGGAAAGTGCACATGGTCTCCCACACTGTGGTCAGCAGTGATTCTTCTTAGAAGGTAGAAAACGAATCTATGATAACTTGCTGATATGCAGCTTAGAACTGCCTCACTGGTCATGAATGGGAGGCCGACTTTTTTTGATGCAGAGACAAGCGCACATTAACATACTCGCAGCTTCGTCTGTGACAGAGAATCTCACTCAACGAACCACACCACATGCAAGATGTTGCCATTGTTATGAGCTATTAGTGTACAAATCAGTCCTGGAGAGTTATGTTTTCTTCAAAGAAACATGGAGGTTGAACAATGCGTTCACTTCTTCCCTCTGTCAACTTTGTTCTGAATTTGCTCCGCATCCTGGGTGTAAACCAGTCACACTGCAGTTCTATTCACAGACAAAATAACAAGAAAAAAACTGAAGTAATTAATGAATAACACTCTCATGGAGGTCTTTTAAATCCACATAATCTCAGACCATCGTCTTTTTTTTAATAACAAGGCATATTGGGTTCTGTGATGTATTTCTTGCATGCCTAATTACTGAGATATGAATTATCTTTCGTCCTTTGCAATTTAGTAAATAAATCCCAAAGGAGCTCATTTGAAGCAGAAATAGGCCATATTTCGAAGTGAAGGAACCATGGTGTGTACAAGCTTCCATAGGGGAAATGTGTAACCAGTAGTGGAGAGAATCAAAGCACCACACGGCGCTGACTCAGAGGATGCAAAGGTACAATTTCTTGGTCAGACAGATGTGATAATAAGGTAGCTGCACTCTCACTTTCGTCAAAAACACACAACTTGTTTTTTTGCAGTTAGATGGGGAGATTAAGATTAGTGAGAGAACAGCAAACTACCTGGGTGAGTCCGTAGTCTGTAGCACAGCATCAGCAACGTGGAGCGATGAGTGGACGTACACTGCCCTGATATTCACTGTATTCATTGCTTACAACATGGGTTGGTGGAGTAAGTACACCCACTTTAAAGTAGAGTAACATTTGACTGTCATTTTGTTCCTGTGAAAGGATGATGGTGACAGAAAATACACCTTTACTGTACCTGAATGTGCTCCTTTTCCCAAGAAGCCTTTTTAACCAGAGGGTACAAATGCATCCACCAAGAGCCATCAACTGGGGAACAAAGGATAAGAAGAGAGATACTCTATTGATCCCAAGGAGAAATTGTTTTTTTTAACCCATCAGGCAGCGAACAGACAAACACACACAGCAATTGCAATTGTCTCATACTGGCCCTGAGGGCAAAGCTTTGACACACACTGTTGTCTTTCTTCAACAACTGACCTCACGTGACACTGAACTCATTTTAGTGTGTGACAGTGTTCATCTATGATGAGTCAGAGACTAAGGCTGTATCCAAAATCGCTCACTGGTCACTATATAGTGGATACACCAATTTGTATGGACATCCGGAACCTTACCGAGCGTCCACATACCCTATATAGTGCACTCAAAGTATCCCATAATACAACGGGAAAAGTAGTGAACAACCGATGGTCACACACCAAGGCAACATGGACCGGTCACGTCAACAAGACAGCGGACTGAGCCAGGGCTGTTGGGCTGTAGTCCGACCAAAGGAATCTGACAGAAATGCTGCACAGTTAGTAGACAATGAAAATAAACTAATAGAGAAACAGTAAAAATATGAGTACAAAAGTTTCTGACAGTAACATAGGATCGAACACAAAGCCTCAAATTTGATTCATGATTTAATGTCACAATGGTCAAGTTAGCCACGTTATTGTCTTGTCTGTTCCATGTCCGGTTTTATTTTGAAAGTCGTTTGTTTGCTATCATTTCTGCCACTTTGCCCTTCCTTCTCCTTCCTTCCTTCCCCTATTTAAGCCACCCAACTCGTTTGCTTGTTGCCAGATCGTTGCGTCCATGTCCTGTATGTATCCAAGCCTTTTTGATATTTCCATGATAGAAAACCAGAGTGTGTTGATTAATTTTAAGAGTCTGGTTTGTTATTTCGTCAATCCTTAGCATAGCTTTGCACTTTCTGTTTATTTCTTGAGTCGTTTTTTCCCCTTTAGGGTATTTTTTGTTCAGTCTCCCCTGTAGTTTGCATCTCCTTATGAATGTGTTGTTTTTTGTTCTCCCCTCCTTTGTCCAGCTTAGACTGAAGATCCAAATTGTTAATAAAAGTAAAAGTTTTCTGTTCATCTGTATCTGGGTTCAATATTTCCGTTAGCCATCGTTACAGAACGATCTGGCCTAGACATGAACCCAGCAGACAAACTTTCTCTACCGAACCTGGTTTTCTCCCATACCGACGGTGTTTCGGCGGCGAGGCCGGAACCCATGGAGCTGGGTCAGACCAGGCTGCCAGAGGGGGAACGCCAGCGTCGCCTTGTCGAGGGACGTTGCTTCTACTGTGGACAGAAGGTCCACCGGGTGCCCCCTGAAGACTCACTCCGTGGCAAAGCACACGACCCTGGGGAGTCCTCTCTCCTCTGACGCTATTCCCCGCAGACTCACGCAGGTGATCCTCACCTATCAGAACTGTTTCATCCCAAGTGAAGCCCTGATTGACTCAGGCGCGGACGTCAACCTCCTGTCCAACAGTCTGGCTTGCAAGCTGGGGGTGACGACCCATCAATTAACCACCCCCTTGGAAGCCAAGGGAATTGATGGCCACAGTCTGTTCCAAGTGTCCCGAGTCACAGGATTTGATCCAGGTCACCATCCAGAACCACGTGGAACAACTGACGTTCTACCTCTTTGACTCTCGAAGCCACGCTGTGGTCCTGGGGTTCCTGTGGCTGTCCACCAAGGACCTCCCAATTCCCCACAGTTCCCGCAAGCTGGGCCCCCGTTTTGTTGGTCCTTTTCCCATGTCCAAGGTCATCAACCCGGCCTCCATCCGTCTCAAGCTGCCTCGCTCCCTGAGGGTGCACCCCACCTTTCACATGAGCAAGGTGAAGCCTCTCAGGGAGAGCCCTCTGGTCCCTCCGGCGCCGGCTCCTCCTCCGCCTGCTTGATGGTGGTCCTGTCTACACAGTGAAGCGACTCCTGGCGGTCCGCAATCGGGGCAGGGGAAAACAATTCCTGGTCGACTGGGAGGGGTACGACCCTGAGGAACGGTCTTGGGTCAAACCCTCATTCATCATCGATAAATCGTTATTTTCAGACTTTTACCTTAGCCATCCAGGAGTCCCAGGGCCGTCAGGAGTCGGGTGTAATGTCACAATGGTCAAGTTAGCCACGTTATTGTCTTGTCTGTTCCATGTCCGGTTTTATTTTGAAAGTTGTTTGTTTGCTATCATTTCTGCCACCTTGCCCTTCTGTCTCCTGATTATCCTCATTGTTTTCACCTGCCCCCCCTCTCTGTTTAAGCCACCCAACTCGTTTGTTTGTTGTCAGATCATTGCCGTCCATGTCCTGTATGTATCCAAGCCTGTTTGATATTTCCATGATAGAAAACCAGTGTTGATTAATCTTCATAGCCTGTTTTATTTCGACAATCCTTAGCATAGCTTTGCGCTTTCTGTTTATTTTTTGTCGTTTTTTTCCCCTTTAGGGTGTTTTTTGTTCAGTCTCCCCTGTTTGCACCTCCTTATGAGTGTGTTTTTTGTTCTCCCCTCCTTTGTCCAGCTTAGACTGTGAAGATCCAAATTGTTAAAAGTAAAAGTTTTCTGTTCGTCTGCGATCAATATTTCCGTTAGCCATTGTTGCAGTAGATTCTCAATGAATACATAAACTATGAATCAACATGTGGAATTATGTACTGACCAAAAAAAATAAATAACTAAAAATGTGTATTTTAGATTCCTCAAAGTGTCCACCCTTTGTTTTTGATAGCACCCTTGGTGCTCTGTTAATGAGTGTCATGAGCTCGTCACCTGAAACGGTTTTCACCAAAAAACAAAGTTTTCACTTGTGTCGTGGCAGAATTAGCAGAATGTATTGCGTTACTAATGGGGTTGGGACCAGTTGTGTTGTGCAGTCGACAGCCCTATTGGACATCAGTTCATCCATATTATGGCAAGAAGCAATCAGCTAAGTAAAGAGAATCGAGTGTCCGTCAGTACTTAAAGGCATGAAAACAAAAGAAACACATTCAATGAGAAGGTGTGTCCAAACTTGTGGTGTGTACTGTACGTTTTGTTTTATGTATTCATCTGTTATCTGTGGGACATCCAGCCAGATGATATGAACATGTGACAGCGTTGACATAAATATATAGTATCCACTCCCCACACCCTGTCCCCTTATTCACTTTATAGTGTCCTCACTAGTGATCTCACTATGCAATGGGTAGGGGATAGGGTGAAGGGAGTCATTTCGGACACGGCCTAAGATATTATCACAATTAAAGAAAAGAGAAAAAAGACTCTATCCCCGACGGTATCGTCGGTGACACATTCGCTCGAGCATGCCTTGGAGTACTGTAATTACGTGACTATTTGCTCTATCTGAAAATGTTGAATGGTTCCTGAAATTTTGGAACCAATTTCTTAATTCTAATTGTGGTAATCCCATTCGTGCTTTTGCTAGAAGCTGCCGAATCATTACTGTAATGACAGCGACGTGGCTGTGATTATTCACTTTGTAGTGGGGTAGGCTGACGTGTTTGGAGGTGTTTTACGAAGCAGGTATGGGTTCCCCTCTTCCTTTCCCCCTGAGGGACGGCCAGCCAAGGTCTCCAGTGCGCAGTGCTCCCAGGGTGCCCAACACAATTTATTTTTGGTTTAGTTCATTTCTTTCTTTTTGTTTATTCACAGGTTATTTATTAAACATTTGGTTAGTTTGTTTTAGCAGCGGTTGGGTTTTCCCTCAGAAGGGGATTTGTCTGTTTCTTCTGGCTCTTGCCTTCCACTGGATGAGTTAAGTTAATTTTGGTTTTGTATTTCAATATTTTGTAATGTTTCTTTGGTTTGTCATTTAACTTATTTTGGTTTATTCTGTTTTCTGTGTGAGGGGGGTTGTGGGGCTGAGTGGGCTTTAACTATCACATTTTTAACAGTGTGACATTGAACCTGAGTGTCTACCACAATGTCTATCAATTCCTTTTGTTTGGGTGACACGTGGTGGTTTGGTTTGTGATTTTCTTTGGCTTGAGTTCTCCCCTTGTATTTTAGTCTGTTCGCTCCATCGAGTATCCCTGTTCCTTTCTCCCTTCTGTTTACCATGTTCTCTTGAATACATAAATTTTCTTAACCAATAAATCTGTTATTTGTTTATGAAAGTCTGTCTGTTGTCCATATTTCCAGTGCAACAAATTTACATCACCTTCAGTTGAGGTCCCAAATAGTGTATGTCCTGGACTGAAACTCCCCACGTGGTGTTATTTGGCAACCACTTCCCTTTTGTCGTCCCCTGCATTCTGGTACATATTGTCATATCATTGTAATACTGCACTATTCGCTGTTGTTTATGTCAGAAAACTGGCCACATATTGAGAGATCACTGCTGTTTGGACGTAAATCTATAGTGTGATGCTGATGCTGTTTTTGTTTTTTCTGTGTGTGAATGTGTGAATCCAGTGGCAGAGTTTGACCACTTTGTATTTTTATTTTTAAAGCGTAAATCCCATTTGATATCTCCAGGTCATGAAGTGCAGAGGAAACATCTCATCATTTTTTAAAAAGGCAGCAGAAAGCTCTCTAGTCAGGAGGTTAATAGTGCAAGAGTTATATAAGGTCAGAATTCAAGTGGCAGACGTTTTTTTTTTTTTTTCCTGCTTGGAAAGATCTGTCCGTCCTGTCAGATGACTGCTTCTGAGTACTGATGATAAACGCACAGGCAGTAAATCTCTGGATGTTATTTTCCATGACTGCCATTTGCAGGTTGAACAAATTAATTTCATTTTATTGATTGTGTGATTAAAAATTACCATACATTTCTGTGGGAAAAAGTCCACATCACAAACCTCCAGCCCCCCAGGATGTACAACTTAATTGTTCAGTTATGGATTTTTGTGAGCAGGTAATAGACAGCCCTGCATGAACCGCTCTGCTGGGCTCAGATCAAATCACTTCAGACAAACTGTAATAATTGACACTGACAAAGCTGTCAGAGGGGCGGTGGCTTCCCACATGGTGGACAAGCAATGAAAAGACAGAAATGTTGAAGATTGTGACAAAATATACATTTCAGTAATGTATAGTGCAGTGTTTCAATAATATTCATACCCCCCCAAAAATAAACAAAAAAAACCCGCTACACACCAGGTTGTATAAATATTTCATGTGTATGTCTTCCTTTTACATGGAATAACAAAATGAAATACATGAAGGGTGGATGAGGAAGGGGGTGAATGACTTCCTTTGCTCTCTACTTTCTCTTCTAACTTCCTGTGGAGAGATGTGCTGATGCTGCATCTCCCACGACAAGTGCTGTGTGGTGTCAGGGGCTCCCGGTGAGCGGCTCCTCATGCCTGTCACCTCTAGTAACAACGGCCCATGTCAGCAGGGGCTGGCTCCTGCGCCACCGCCGCCTCCCACCCCACCTGTCACCTGGCCTCATGGAGGCCAAGGTGACTTTGTTCCTTTGTGATGGAAAAGTGACAACCAGCCTGGCTGCAACATCAGGAAAAAAAGTTGTTCAGCTTCTGTGGTAGTGCTTCTTTCTGATTCTTGTATAATTTGAATTATCATATCCTCATGAAAGACCTGTGAATTACATAGGACTTAGAAAGAACAGACACAGCGAGAGCTAAATTAGAACACCTTGCAGGCTGTTTCATGTTGTGGAGGATGAGGGCCTGCTTGTCCTATTTACTTCTCTCCATATGTGTGGGCATGGTTTTATTCTAAATTCTCTTTCAATTCTCTTTCTTATTCTCTTAAAATATTCTGGAGAATATTTTTTTCTGGTTTTAGATTGTTGCAGTATTTTTTGTTGTTGATCATTAACACGTTAACTTGAATACATAAATGTAATACCTGTGCTCAACTAATAATTGGATAACCCTAAAGAATCAAAAATGAACTGAGACAGCAATGACAACAACACGTGCCAGCGTCACTCGTATGAGTCATGAGGGAACAGTTTAGGACAGTTTGGAACAGTTTTTGTGACCTCACAAACTATTGTAGCCTCATACGTCTGGTAACATGCTACCTGCTAAAATAAGACTATATGTATGACATTCTTACACAACCTATGAGAATGAGGTTGGTTGTGAAAGTGAAGAGAAATACCTTGTTTTTCTCTGCAGAGAAGAGTGGACAAAACCACAACCAAACAAAGGTGTAACGGATCAAGCTGTGGGAAAGACAACCTGCGTGCAGATTTTAAAAGACCATGTGCCACTGACAAAGAGTATTATATTTCATTTCTCCAAGAATACCCCTGTAAGGACTTCAAACCACTGCTTTAATATGAGGACACACTTCTCTCAGAGATTTTAATTTCTTCAAGCCCGCCTTTGTACAGCTTTTTCTTTCACATCACCTTATATCTGTACTTTTGATTTTTTTTTATTCAAAGGGATAAGATTCATTTTCCTGGTATTTGTTCGCCTGCACATATGTCTCCAATGTAGATTTATATGATCAGTGCTACACTTGGGAGAAACAAAAGTAGGATTTCTATTTCTCGGTTTTATAACAGCACCAGCCGGGGTATGTCTCTGAATGTCATCTGAATGTGTTTTTTGGACCTTAAAAAATGTAATGCAAATGAAAAATGACAACTATTGTTTTCTTCCATGCACTCCCTCACTCTTGACTCTCTATCCAAATCAAATTTAAATCCCCTTTGTCCCTGTGTGGACGACTTGAGTTGTTGCTTCTACAATACGGTGCTGTCACTCCTTGTTGGGTTGAAGCAGACCAAGAGTGGATCCCACTGAATAGATCTCAGCTGACGACTACTGCAATTGTAAGTCTGCCATAATTTGTATCCCACAGTCACTTTCATGCAATGAAAGGCAATTACAAGCTATTGTATACATAGATGTCTCAAAGTGAACAACGAACCCTCTTTGTTGTGTTATCCTGTTTCTTTAAAATAACCAGACTTTGCCAACTGGGATTTCCTTAGACATCGTGGTCTGAATGATCTAACTTGACATGTTTGCTCTGAAGCGTGATATTCTACCCTCAGTAGGGTGAGTATTTTCATGTTTAGCATTGTGATGTGGAGATGTTTATGGTAATTATAGGCTTTTTTTTCAGGCAGTGCAACTGAGGAGAGAATAACAACTGAAATTCCGATTAGTGCTGCAGTGCATCCTGAAACTTGAGCCGTTAATTAAATTAATTAAGTAATTAATTGATTTATTTATTTGACTGTTCTTACTGTTGTTTTTGTAGCGGACTGATTTGCCTGCTCCCCTCCTGTCGCACAATAGATTGTATCACAGGCTTTTCAACGACTTGCATGAAAAATACTGCGTTTTGTCAACAAAGAGTGTCTCCTGGACAATAGACTGAAATCATGCTTTCAGGGGTTTTATTTATGGGTGGTGATGAATCAAACCTGATAAAATGGAAGGACTGTGTCATGTGCTCACACACACAAGAGTGTTTTCCATTTTCCTGAACACTGGAAGGATATTGTGCTAGGGACATGTGCTATGATAAAAGAGAGAGACACTAGATATTCAAACTATTCAACTATCCACCTCCTGTCTTTTCTAGTATTCATCATTAGACCAACCTGTCATGTGGGCAAAGCTTCAGTTAGGTCTCACTAACATCTTTTTGCAAATTTACACAATATGTGAAGGGTGGCCATCGTTGGACCCATCCATCATCCTATCCAGCCTGCTGGGTGTTGTTCCTGATACCAAAGGGTATCTTGTTTTTGTGTTGTTCAGAAATGCACAAAACGGTGAGCTGATGAAAGTGTCAGCACGATGCAAATACCATTCAGTTGCAGATACTAGCCAGTCCAGCTCTTGGTATGGGTAATGCCCCCGACTGCACCATTAAACCAAAGCAAGCTTTATTTTGTCATTGTTGGTCTCGCAAAGTCGAGAACTGGACCTGACCACTGGTAATGCCAGTGCTAGTTTATGTGAACGTTTAAATGGGTTTCATGATCAGATTTCTGCAGATGCAATGTGAAAACCTTAATTATTTTTACTAACTGCTCACCAGCCCAGAAAAAAGCAAAGCTGTACATGAAACACTTAAAGCTGAATGTCTCTGAAAGAGACATGAAGTAACATTAATTGAAAACAAGAGTGAAGTAACAAAATACACATAATGTACGTAAACTCACTCTATATGTACAGTATATATATACAGTATATGTATATGTATCTATGTATGTGTGTGTGTGTGTGTGTGTATATATATATATATATATATTTCAGTGAGCTTCTTCAGGGTCTCAATTTTGGATCGGGTACCTTCACCCTGTCAAGTCGTTCTACCACTGGTTGTTACCTTTATTTTCAACCACCACTGACCTTACTGGACATATGAGAATAATACCAGTGCATT
>JBBMJM010133263.1:0-12304 GCA_037832705.1 Centriscus cristatus
GAGGGGACATCAGCAGGTTCTGCTAAAGACAAAAAGAGAAAGATACCATCTGACCAGCTCACACACACACACACACACACACACACACACACACAGCAGACAGTTACAGCTCTCAGCAGCAAATACAACCTGTTCAGTTGGGGACAAAATAAACAGTACAATACGGTTATTTTGTGCCTGGCAATGGAATTGATGCAGACAGAAGCAATTTGGATGTTTTATTTATGATGCAGCTTTTGTGTCATAAGTCACAATTTAAATGTCGTTTAATACCTTTTTTTTACACATTAAATCATCAGCAACTGAAAACAAAGAAAATCTGAAACGACAGCATGTTTTTCATTAGATAAATGCTGTTTGAGGGTGGCAGGAGGGCATCTCCGTAGTGCATTTTAAATTGGTACAATGAAATTACACGTACTGCCCGGAAATTTACATTTGCGCTGCAGGTTCATCTTAGCATGACACGTCAGAGCGCATTAACTGGTCTTCACTGATTTTTGGGCACAATCACATGGGTCTTTATGATATGGGAGGGCTCAGAGTCAGTGGGCGGGGCTTAACAAGTTGCTAGGTAAACTACAAAGATGGGGTAGGTAGACTACAAAGGCTGATGAAGAGCAGTCACTGGAATCGAGTTGGAAAGTTCCGTCAAATTTAGCACACGCCAACATTGACCCGTTTCCATCACCTTTTTTGTTGCTCTGCGTCTATCCCATTGTGTGCAGTGGTATTTTGTTATGCACCCGTTGGCTACCACTTGTTATCAGAACCCACATCCATATCTCAATGTGGGGCTGGTTCTCCAGGTTGTGTAATGGCCCCATAAAAAGGTAGAAATATGGTTTTCCATTTACTTCTTAACTCTCCTGACATTTAAATGCCCACTGAGAGACTGTCAGTCTTGCGCTTGCTGCCGCCTCTGCACAAAACTACCATCAGACGATGGACAAACTTCATTGTGTGTCATGAAACTGAACATTTATCTGCACAGATCTTTTGGTTTTTTTCTACTAAAACATAGCATCTTCACACTTTGGTTTGGACTTCAGAGTGTCTGTTTGCCCTTTTAAAACAGCCATTGGGCCAAATGAACCTTTGACAGAGTGGAAGGGGAAAAAAAAGAAAAAACCCTTCCCTCCCAGCTGGTATGTATTAAAATCCCATTGTCCTAGTTCTTTCTCTCACGTATTTTTTGAATGTTTTCGGTACTAATTGTGTCAATTTTTCCCTCGTCTTCTCCTGACTGGGATTATAGGAAACTTCCTTATTTCCTTACTGATTTTGCCCAAGTGCTCTCACAGTTTGGGTCAAGGTGTTTTTGTGTCCTGATTCGTGTCCATCAGCGTTTGTGATATACAATGTCTTGGGCACAATCACACAGTCAAGTACTATGTATTTACAGAAATCAAAAAGTTCATCATCATTATGTACGATACTACCAAAAGTAAACTAATTTCTCAAAACCACTGAATATGGAAATATAACTTCCAATCTAATCTATGGCTTTTATGATTAACGTATTAACGTATAATATTAAGCCTGAAAGGAACACTTGAGCATGTAGATTGAAAACAAATGAAAGAGAAAATAGATAATGACCAGAGTCACATAAAATAGATAAACAAATATTACAATAACTTGTGATTGTCATTTAATTTCATCATTATACCTTGCAGCAAAATCTGCAGGAAGTGAGTTTTAATATAAAATATATTGGAGGTTGTTTATAGAACAATGACAATTTTTACAGTTCTGAGTGTAAAGAATGAATATATGCGAGGTGATTCTCATTAAAAATTAAACCATACGTCTCCATCGCAATGAATATATTCTATCAAGCGCCCTGTACTCATGAATAGGAGAATATAATGACTTTTGAACAGAGTGCTTTGCTGATGAATACGTAACGGTATTGGGTAGATGAAATTGAAGAACTCTCCTGGTCTTTGTCTTTTTCTTCTGTGCACCTGGGTGGACGTTAACATATACAAAGCAGCTTCCTCTTCAACCATCTGCTTTGGCTCCATCCTGAAATGCCGCTGATCTTCACTTGCTCCATCTGCTTCAAGCACCAACCTGTCTGACTTGCCTTCGGAACCCCCGAGCAGCAAACCTTCCTCTTCATACCCTGATTTCCCCCCCCCATTTGTTTCTTATTTTTACTGTTGTTCTCATGACGTGTGTTTGCTTGTTAACATAATCTCCCCCGTTGATGCTTTGTACTTCTTCCTGAGAAAGAAATGTAGAAAAGCTGACACATTGTGCTATCACACATCTAATGAAAGCATTCAGATCAAGGGGGTTGGAATCCTCCCTCTTCCCATGAATCAGCTGTATCCTTTCCTGCGCTGCAGCCTGCAGTTTCCTCAGTGTCGACAGAGTTATGACCTTCTCTGGCGGAACAACTTTCACTCCAGTGAACAGCTGCTGTTTACCCCTCCTGGTCACAGACAGCTGAACATCCATCAGACCTCTAATGAAAAAAAAAAAAAAAAAGAAAAATTACATCATATCTTACTCTGTACACTGTAACAGAGTGATGCTCCTCCCTGCTCCATCACACACTCACTGAGGTCTCGTGAACGAGGCACACCTACTGTTCTTACAGGCGTTTACAAGGATCAAAACACCCCGTCTTTGTGGGCAAGCGTCTACAAGACTTGTCTGTCATGTGCGATTCGAGCTGTAAAACTACTGCTGAGAGCTGTTAAACGCACCATTTTACACACTGTTTTCGTACAAACCCAAGACCTCGACATAAGCTTGTTCTCCACCATAAACTAATTTGCCGTTGTAAACTTTTATCACGCATTGTTGTGGTGTGTGTTGTTTCTTCAGAACTCTGAGGTTTGGTTAAGAAACAAGAGAAAATGGTCTTATGTGGTAACAACTGAACCCATCAGGGCACTGAGAAAAAGACTTTTACAGCACAGTTAACGCAGTGCTTATTGCCTTCTCTAATTAAACTGGGAGACATGTGATATTAAAAACAGACCTCATATGTCATCTTGCAGGCAGCAGTCATATTACTGTCCTGTGACTTAAGTCCTAAGAATTTTCCACAAAGAGCATTTTCTCAGAGCGATGATAGAAACTTTCCAGCAGTCATAAAAAGTGAAATAGAAAAAATATATATATTTTTTTATTACTTTTTACTATTTGCTCAATGAAAACGTCAGGTTTCATATATATTTTGAATCAATTTCGGATGTCATGGCGCCTCGTTGTGTCCTGCCTCGTTCTCCATCTCCTGACATGAGTGAGGCAAACTGAATGTTTCGGAGGACAGGAGCCTCCTCACCAGCATGCAGTGTGTTCTTCTTTCACTGGCTCAGCTGAGTGCAGCCCACACTGCTCAACATGATCATTATGTCTACGCCTGGTAAACCATGGCGGGTGGCATCAGCTCCACTGCCACCAATGCAGCACACACACACACACACACACACACACACACACACACACACACACACACACTGGCACACCAAACATTTTATCCTCCCCACATGTAGTTATTATGGGTTGGAAGACACTGAGGTGGTTGATTGTTGCGTTTGATCCATTTGAGGAGGACAGAACACCAAGTCTGACGCCATAAATCCATTTAGATGGTGGATGTTTCAATTAAACTCAAACGGTCAATGAAGTCATTTGTGCCATTTTTCCAGTAGATTTGCATCAGTGTGTGATTTGCTTGAAATTGTGGTCCTTCTGTTGTTTCTGACTGACTCACTTCAGTGAGACTTTTTCCTGGCGAGAAATACCACATCATTTGACCTACTGTGAATTGGACCACCTAGACTTCTCCCTGAAAGTCTCAGTCCATCTATCCATGTATATATTGTACTGGAGGAAGAAGAAGAAAGAGACGAAGAAGAAGAAGAAGAAGAAGAAGAATCCCTTTTTACTGTCTCTGTGGCCACTTGATGAAAGACTTTTGAAAGATAACTTTTCCTGTAAGTCAATATCTCTGAAGATTGCCAGTCTGCTAGATCATATAAGAGCTTGTTGACTGGAAGAACCCCCTAGTTTCCAGAACTAGCCAGTTTAGAACTGAAATAAATAACTAAATCTCAGATGAGTGGGGACATGTTTTTAAGCAAATTAGTAAATCCAATTACCTCGACATCACCTCTCATTCTAGCTTTAAGTTGTAAACGTCACATGTTCATTCATGGATTGTATTGGCTCACCAATGAATTTGTCTTTATTTTGAAACCAAAACAATAAATAATTTTCAAATATCAGAAATAACATGTTTGATTTGCAAACAAAAGTTTGATGATGATTATTTTTATCATTAGGCTTTTTTCTCCTTTAACAAAAGGTTTAGTTGATAAGACCTGAAGATGATGTAAGAATTGGCCACAGTCATGGCATGACAACGTCCACTTTCACGCGCAGCAACGAGCACTATGACAGATTTTGTAAACAAAAGTGAAAAAGTGAAAAAAGAAAGCCGAACAGATAGAGACATGTGGAGAGGACGGTACTGTACTTACTGAAAGTTTAGTGACATGAAAGCCAAGCAGATCACAAACCGGCCCCTATCCAATGACCATCTTGCCAGTACAAGATTTGCATCCTGACACGGTTCTTGGGTTCATGGTGCAAACCAGGTGAGGAGAGAAGGCTTCTTAAAATAACCTTGTATGCTTGTGTGACAAATTGTTAAGTGCATGACGGCTCTTTCGCATACATTTTGAGCCCTTTAAGCACATGTTTTATTTACTGGCAAAGTTGCAGACTTCAGCCTGGGGTATTTACTGTTGTAATGTGGAACAAAAAGGTCAGAAGTTGAGTGCCTGAGGACATTTCAAAACCTTACACAGTCTGTCACTTACCACATGACACCAGATAGCTTTGATAGGGTGCAGGGCATAGACCCACTGAGCCTCTGTCGTCCTTCAATCATCAGGCACAAGGAAAGGGACGAGGGACGCCAGATGTCCGACTATGAAGTCAATTCCACACAGCTACAGATTGTTAAGAGTTTCCTTTACTTATATCTTGATAGTTAGATCCAGACTATTACACCGTTATCAATGCAGCCTGACATGAACACCAAGTCCTTTCTGACTTGTTTTGTAGGCACTGGAAATACCAAACGTGACAAAAGCAGAAAAATTGGGTACATGAAATGGATGATTTGTTTTTTTAGTGTAGGATGATGTCATGTGATCTTTGTGATGTGAATGGCAGCTGTCTCTGTTGGCAGCCACTCAGCCTTGATCGTTTCTCCCACACATACACTGTCACGCTTTGAATTTGAACCCATTAGCCACACACACACACACACACACACACACACACACACACACTTGAGCCCACCTATGACAGACAAACATACTCAAAGCCCACACATCATCCAGTCCATATGCAGATTCCTTGATCCAGCCATCTGTCCGCACTACACACCACCACCAATCCACAACCACCCACCCACCCACCATGCATATTCCTTGTGTGTTGTCATGAGTCACCTATAGGCACCATGCACAAGTGGCTGTCTGCATACTGGGCCTTCGAACACATTGAACGATTGTGGGTCGGGCGGCTGGGAGTATAAATATCCATAGGATGGATGAAAAACACCCACATGGGAGTCCAAATACCTTACAGACCCATCTTCAGCCCTGATTATCCCTGAACAGAGGAGGTGCAGCAACTCAGGTTCATCGAATCTACTGCAACTCTGTATAATGACAATAAAGCACCTTCATATGAGCTTTCAGTTCAACTTAAATCTTCAGTAAATATCTGGCAGCGTCTTAATACATAAAGATCCATTTGTTCTAGGATTGGATGATATAAGTTTGAATTATATTTTGATGTCAGCTTTGCTGTGCAGAGGTTACTGGTCGGTTTGCCGTCACATCAAAGTGTGTAAGTCACACTCACGTCGTACATGCAATGTTTCTGCATCTCAGGTCTCTTTGGTGACGTCTTAAATCAGTAACTGAATAAACACGACGACACAACTATTTAACAAGCCCATCAGATCATTGCAGAGCAGATTCTCGAAGTCCAGTTAACATGGACATGCATTGTTCATGCGGTCTATATGTAGTATATGTAGTGGTTGATGAGCCAATGCCAAATAAAGACACGATGCACTTCAGAGCTTTATGAACGGATTAGGGATGAGAGTGTGCTGTGCTGGAAATTAAGACTTCCATTCACCACTGTGGGCCCCTCTTTCATTTTAGTATTTTAAACAGCTGCCTATTACTAGGTGTTCCCTCTCCATGTAATCCCTTCCATGCTTGTAGAACATAGTGGCGTTTCAAATTGTGCTCATTTCATCAGCAGGCTGAAGGCATCAAACCACCACACAGCATGAAATCACTGAAACTTTTTATTCAAATGGAAGGCTCGGGCCCCGTGTGTCGTAGATGTGCGGCCTGTAGGCTTCATGCAGAGCAGACAGTGGGTATCCATTCTCTCAGCATCCATAGTCTTAATCAGAAGCCTAATTACACAGGGAAATTGGTTGCCAGGGGAGAGAGGAAAGAGGGATGGATGAGGTAAAGAGATCATGAGGAAGATGGGGGGTGGAGGGGCCATGCTCAAAAATAGACCCCTGTCATCAAACTCACCGAACCAAGGAAAGCTCCATTAAACCTTTGATATTTTTAAAAGATGGTTTTCATACAGGACTTTGACAAAGAAAACTCTTAACAGAAATACAGAAGAACAGCGATATTTACAAGTGCAGCCCAAACAACGTAGTAAACATGCAAATGACCGATGCAATAAAGTGAATTTCTCTTGGGAGATTAATAAAGTATCTATCTCCATCTGCTGTCACATCTCTTCACCTGCACCATGTGACCCACCAGGGGACGGGACACAGCAGCTGCAGAGGCACTCATGCCAGGGTCGATGTTTCTCTGGGCCCATCTTCATACCGTCAGAATTCTCCCCAGTCTCCACTTCTACCCCCTCATGGCCACCGCTGCCACATGACCTGCAGCTGATGTCTGTCACACAGGTTGTTTGTGCAGGGTTTTACCCTCCACGCCTTCCTCGTCTAGCGTGTCAAACTCATGTTAGTTCAGGAGCCACGTCCAGCCCAATCTGATCTCCAGTGGAATGGCTTAAACATCTCCAAAAGTTTCCCTTTGCTAATATATTAATATTACTAAATTCCATGGGTTCAAGTTGATTTAGGTTAACACACACACACAAGTTTCGCAGGAACATAATACAGTAGTTGCACTGTCCATCAGATCCTGCATGTATCTTTCCATACACGATTCCTTCAATGGCTATGTTCATTCACACTGCATGGCTCATGGCCAATTTGGATTCATGGCTCTGATCAGATTTTTGTTGAGCGGGTGTCGTGAACAAGGAGGAAGAGGAGAAAGAAAATGGGGACTGTGGACATGGGTCACATCCTAGTAGGGGAGAAAATATATCAGGTATACAGGTCACGTGCAAGTGCAATGTGAACGTAGGCAGTTCATCATTCGGGCTTCAACCCCATGGCCAAGTCTCCCGCCAACCCGCCTTCCCTCTCCTGTTCGTCCCAGCGCACAGCCGAGCTTTTCCCAAAGAAGATATCTCTTAATTATTAACAAGCGTGTTAATGGAAGACTTGGGTCTTGGGATCAAAAACCTGACATCATGGTGACTATGTGCATCTCTTCATGTCCTTCTGAGGGTGCCAACAGCAGTGTCAGCAACTAGCATGTTGGTCCCCGTTTGCTGCCTCATCCTTTTATATGCTGTGGACCTGCTGATCTGTCTACTGCTTAAATATTTATACACACACACACACACACACACACACACACACACACACACACACACCACCAGCAGGTGTTAGATGGGAGATTGTACAATTAGTACTGCAGCTGCTGGCCAGCCGTGTTGTCAGACATGTCGTTCTCCATAATATTTTGTAAGGTACCAAGGAACATGCAAAAGCACATGTACAGCAACAACAATGGGGGATTTTTTTCTTCTGTAATGGGTTTCCATGTGTCCAATAAGGTGCTGAGCGATAAGACACTCAATGTCGTTGTCTGCTGCCAGGACCGAAAGCTGAACACGTCAGACTGATGCAACACTAGCCCTCAAAAACAGGAGGTGTAGCAGAAACGTGTAATCCTGTGCCTACATGCCACCGTTATGTTTTTTCTCACGTAGCCCCGTTATTCAGTGCTTTTACCATCTGCACACCTGTGAGAACTAAGCTGCATGTTAAAAATATTTTGGATATTTGTTATTTCATTTCAATTCATGCAGGTGATGCAGTGTGTGTATGAGGGGGAACGTTTTGAGGCACTGGTGCGTTTCAGGTTTTTCCTCAAGGGATCGGACTGTGTTGAGCATTTTCACCCTGAATTACAATGAATTACTATTACTAATTCTTGCAGAGCTGGTCTGGACATTTTATTTACCTCCAGTAAGGAAGTCAAGTCCAGTTTGTGTGTCTGCTCGCCAGCAGGTACAACCTCGAACCATGAACAAATGGGAGAAGCTCAGGGTTTAACTGAACTGAACCCCTGTAGTGAATAACTCCTGGGACAGAAATGGGCTTTTGGCACACTGTCATTTCTTGATGAACAGGGGGGGAAAAAAGCAAGTGAGGAAAGAAATGATGAACTAGGAGATAATGCTGCCACAGTCCAGGTGGGGGGTAATGAGGTGGAGTCAGCGACGGGTGTATGTTCGATGGTGCATATAAGGGAAAGTGTGGAGGCACCCAGCAAGGGGAGCAGGGAGTGTGGCTGGTCAGTGACTGTGGAAGGTGCGCAGACTGACGCTCCCAGCGTCCTCATATAGACTCCCTAGGTAACAGGCCACAGGTGTGCTGAGTTGATGAGGAGTGGTTGACTGTCAACACCTGTGGCCAGTGAGAGGGATTCATCCCTCACAACATATACACCTACAAACATGCTACTCTTGAATGGAGGCCAAGAATGGTCAATGCAACTGCAGACACATGAAAATGAGAAATCTTCTTCTTCAGAATTGGCAGGTGTAAGTCACTCTGAAGCCTCTGACACCTGATTTCAGTAGCTCCACACATACTCAGTAAGACTTGGGTCTTAAAAGGAAACGTACAAGGAGACATAACAAACATGTAATAACCTTGCAAACCCATTTCATTCACCTCCTCTGCACAACCAGCATTCTCCCGCCTCTTCTTCTGCTGAGATGTGGATTTCCTTTTTCCAAAACTAATCTTATGAAATTAGATTTAATGATCAGTCATAAAAAACAAAATCAGAAACAACCAAATAGCAGAACAATTTTCGGTGAATGCCAAACAGCAGAATGAATGTATTACGTGTAAGTAACTAAATCAAAATACCATTTTAATGTTGCACTGTAATTCAGTTGCCAATATCTCACAAAAACATCCTACTACTACTCATACCAGTTACTACTAGTAACTTACTAGTACAAGATAGTTTTACATAAATATGAGATGAAATAGTGAAAACAAACACAAATTGAAAAGATGGATTTGGTGTTAATCTTGAAGCTCAGTTATGTTCCGGATTCAAAGAGATGCATTCCCATCTCCTCTCCAGCTGAATAACTAACAAATACAATGAACAATGAGCAGCTGAGGTCAAATAATAACGAAAAGGACAGCGTGAAAACCATTCAGACCGCAGACAGCAGGACCCCCAGAGCCTGATGGGATAAACCAACAACATATGAAACAAATGCAACTGGCTGCAGTGGTCTTTGTCACACTTTTATGTGTGATCGTCCATTATGATTTTACTAGCGCGGTTAAAAAAAAAAAAAAAAAAAGTGACAGTCAGCACACATGGGAGGAAAGGATGGAAAGAGGCCAAAGCCAAGTGTTAGTGGAAGCTGTATGGTTTCATTGACTGACTGACTGACTGACTCTTACTTTATCTCTGTTAAGCATTGGAAGTGTAAACAGATCAGAATCACTTTAGTCTGCAGCCTTGAAAAACAGTAAAAAAAAACATGTTGCAGATCGTTTCCCACTCAGGCTCAAATTGCAGTGGCTGAGAGGCTCAATGCACTGCAATTAAAAAAGACACAAACAAACTGAGAGGACGTCTCCATTCGACAAAACACGTGCAGCAACTAGGAAAAGAGATTTCCAAACACCCTACAGGTTTTCTATGTGACAAGCATCACCCCTGACGTCCTTCTTTTCATTCGAACAGCTTTCAAGGGTTGTAGTTGAAGCGATGACTAGTGACCTTGAGCTTTTAGACAAACAGTCTATGTCTGCTGTTGTCATTATGTAGGCTATGCAGAGACTCGGTGGAGTGATTGAGAGCAGTCAGCCGACATATGTAAACCAAACCCAAAGTCTACATTCCTGTCCGCGGCTCAGACAGTCGCACATACATGGTCACACAGTTATATGTGGAGTATTGTATCCAAATTTAATTAAAGTAATACAATTTAGAAGGCTCATATATATACTGTACACACACACACACATTCTCTTCTTTTTTATCGTGTGCGTGTGTCTGTGTGTGTGTTTCATATGCGTGAAGGGATGTCCTTATAAAGTGTCCTCCCTGGTACACGGCTGCCTTGTGGGCCAAACTAATTGGAGCATAGTTCAGCACATGGAAAGAAAGAGGGGAGAAACAGAGGGAGGAAAACAGAAAGGACACAAAGATGATATAACTGGTGGAAAGTGAAGGGAGAGTGTGTGTCACTCACCCGCAGCCAACAAACTGTGTTTGGCCACAAGAAAGAACATAAATGAATAGTCTGTACAGATGAAAACAACGCCGTCTCATTCACAACAAACGTTGCATTCCAGATTGTAGAAATGTGTTTCTTTTTAATCTCCAATCTCCAACATGGGGCAAAATCCACTTTAGATAAGTGCTTTCTTCCATGTAGGCACAATGGATGTTGCTAACTGGGTTAATAATTGAACGACATTTGCATGAAGCGATTATAACTTCAGAGTCACAGTCAAATAGACTCAAAGCACCAGACTGAAATGGAGAATATCCAGGGTGCTTGTCTTTGCCTATTTGGTCCGACGGAGGCGTCAGTATTAAATCTACACGTCTACGTAACCTAAAAAAAAAGAAGTAGAAACTGGTTTATATTGTGAATTATGACAAAACTATGGAAAAGTTGATTTCGCGTGATTAGTTCACATATAAAGAGTTCATGAAAGACTTCTTGAGTTGTTCTCTCCCGGACTTTGATGTTTTACTGCAGTTTTCCTGGCAATGATCATAACATGATCCTGCGGTATTTTCAGTAATAAACACAAAGTGTTTCAATTTCAAGCACAGTCATCAAACGCATAGATTCCCATCAAATTGAAGTGATTTAAAAATAGGAGAGCGCAGACCTCCACCAAGCAGCTCATTTCCACCCATTGTGATTTCCACCAAATATTATTATAGTCAAAGACCTTATAGTCAAAGATCATTAGCGACCTTGTGACACAAACCATGCATTCTGAGATATTTTTTTTGTTCTTTGTTGTGCTTTAATTGTAAAAGAAGAAACAAACCTCCATCCCTGGGTGGGCTCAAACACCAACCTTTGGGTTAACCACTGTGCACTATTGTGGAGTTACATACACATGAAAATGCTGAAAATGCCCCTATCTCACAGTAAGTGAGAGTCCTTCAACAAACTGTATCCACATGGTTCCAACATACCAACATATACTCATGTGCTCATCGCGCCATTATCAGCATTTTCCTGAAAATGTCATTAAAATCTGTTCATAATATTTTGAGAGAAACAATCCAACAAACAAATCAATCAAGTCAAAACAATCTGTTTAAAATAAGGAGCAGCAGACAGAAATAGATAGCGCTCAGAATCATGAATGAGTGTGTTCATGCAATGGAGGACTACAAGTGGAAATATATGCTGTGTTGTCATGCTCCACTGCCCCAAGTCAACAAGTGCAACAGTGCATAAACAATGTGAATTAATGCAATTCCCTCACAATCACTGTCTGATTCAGTGCAGAAAAATTAAATAAAAGAATCAGAATCAGAAGTACTTCATTTAGTCCAGAGTGATTCAACTTAGTTACAGCAGTTCCAGCCAAAACCAACATGAACACATAAAAAAAACAAAAAAACAAAACATGCACGATATATCATGGCTGTAATGCACCGACCCAAATCTACTGATGAAAATAGACTGAGCAGTACTTTTCCACATTCTACCTAAAAGAGCTTTAAGTTGTGATTATTCATTTATCGTCATCAAAAGGCACATTGAATGAGAAATTGAATGAGGACCAAAGGTCATATTTTAAAGGGCACACCAGTTAACATTACTATGTAAAGTACAGATA
>JBBMJM010133284.1:0-12301 GCA_037832705.1 Centriscus cristatus
TGTGTGTGTGTGTGTGTGTGTGTGTGTGTGTGTGTGTGTGTGTGTGTGTGTGTGTGTGTGTGTGTGTGTGTTGTTTTTGTTTCAGGGTATCCAGAGTTGATTAAAGTTAATGATGCGGGGGCATGGCTGCCTCCCGCTTGTGTTCCAGCTCCACATAATTAGGACCGAGAGAAGGACGGTCTAATCACACATCCATGGTGTCGCTCTCCGGTCTGTGAATGACGCTCGTCCCTTGACTTCTATGTCAGCTTAAACAGCAGTCGGGGAGAAAAAAACACAAACAAAACACATGATGGAATTGTTCTTATATTTTTTGCTCTGCTGAGGGAAAAAAGAAGAACAATACATTGTGTTTGCTTGGAATTAACATGATGTTAAATGTCCTGTAGCACCCGCAGAAAAGAGGAGGATAGTCTGTGCATTTCATTGCCCCCGTGCACTTTTCTATTCTAATGAGGTATTTCTCATAAATAAGAGAACAACAGCAACAGCTCCTTAAGGCGCCGATGTAACACCCTCACACTTGTGGTGTATATGATGAAGAGACCAGGTCACCTTGACATTATCTCTGCCATTTGTGCCATGTCTGGAGGCAGCAGCCATTTTTAAGGTGTTGCCCCCCCCCCCCACCCCCTGCCCAGCCCCCAGCCCTGACATTCAGAGTCGAACACAGCGTGCTTCACCCTCAGTTACAGGGTAGCTCTTCTGAGCAACAGATATCGGGTAGGACAGCCTGTATTAAAAAAAACAGGGCAGTGCAGAGTGTGAACACAAATAATAACATACTATTTTGACATTTTTCACATGTCTCTGCTTCCATTTGTCCTCGGGAATGTTTCCTCAAGCAAGCTGTTAGATTTCTCAACAAAATAAATATCATATCAAGACACAATCACACACACAGCAGGTATTGCAGCAGGAATATGACATCAAATAGTCATCAAGATAGCATGACAAGTGAATGAAAAGCCATTTCCTGTTTGTCTTATCAGTTTTGTCACATGGAGCAGTTTAACCAAGTGACATTTCCGTACCGGCCTACATGTATCACCAAAGGCCATCGCCAAAGGAAACACTGCTGGGGCACTCATATCTCACAACATGCAGGTCTGCCTTTATTAAATCGATGCGACTGAATGTCAATAGGATGTTTCAGTGCTGCGGCGCAAAGGGAAAGTCATGATGTAAACAGTCCGTTAACGGGAACCAGAGTTTGGTCTATGAGTCACTCGGACGCTTGTTATTTTACTTAGACCATATCTGAACACACCGAACGCCTTTTTATAATTGACCTCATTGTCATTAATACTAATAATAATAACAATAATAATAACAATTCTCAGGAAAAACACCTTCTCTTTCATTTATTTATGAGTGAGAGATGAGGTGTTCTGGGAGGTTGGAGGTGGGGTGCGGGTGGGGTGGGTGGGTGGGGGGGGTGGTTGGTAGGTATCACAGTCCTCAGTCTTCCGACTCCATGTGGTGCTCATTGATTTTAGCCCCGCGCAGCTGAAGTGCACCATCAATCAATACAGTAACAAGTCTTCATTTATACTTGAGAAATGCAGCTTCCAACTCAGTCGGCGCCAGATAGAGGTGCTATCTGCATTTGGCCTTGAGCGACATGCCCGGCAACTAAAACATGGACCCCCCCCCCCAAACACACACACACAGACAACACCACGTTCCTCACAAACATAAACATTCCAAATGTATAAAGAGCTATCATTCCAATGAATGGTATTTATACATTAAATTGATAAATCCCTGTTAAATCAGAACAAGATTCACTCATTTTTCACGCCGGTCCTAGTAAACTCACTGTCTTCTGGAAATGGCTTCTCTCCATCCTCAGCCATCAAACCAGATCAACATGATTGATCATCTATCAGGAATTTGGCAAAGTGCCTCCGTTCTGGAAACTCTGGAATGAATAACGTATGAGACAAACTCATGAGTCGTCTGCTCACGGCTCCATGTTGCAGCGACTCTTTTTGTAACTTTATTTATTTCCAGCGGGGACAATGAACAATACAGCATCCATCTAGTGTACCAGGGTGGTGTCCTGCAGGGGTCCCTGACAGGTCACTGCTTCCCCCCCATTCAGTCTATGTCTGTTCTCTGGAACCGAACAAGACACATGTCTGCCGGTGTTTCCTCTTCATATAACATATAACATAACACAAACATGCTGCAGACACACAGAAGGCCTGGATGAACTGTTACTGCAGCATCCAGATGATACTGTCAAGTTACTCCTGTAGGATACTGATACTGTAGGATAATGACATTAAAGTATATTCAACAATAATAATACATTTATGTCCATAAGGGTAGAGCATGTGTATTTTGTGTATTTCATGGAAATCTTTTCTTTTCTTATTCGACCTCATGATGATGATGTCTTCATTTGCATATAATGATTATCCTCCGTGTCAGTGTGACACTGTGTTCACGAACCTGATCGATGTGATGACTTTCAGATGTTGTGTATGTTCCATCTGTCATCCAGCCTGTTCATTCGGTCTCACCCAAGCTCTCTCCCTCCCTCCCTCCCTCCTCCCCCCTCCTGTCCGGCTCTGATGCCTTGGTACGCTCCGCTCCCCCCGCTCCGCTCCTCTGATGGTAGTTTCTACCCGGAGAAGGTCAAATGACTTCGCATGTCTGCTCCTGCTCAGTCCCGCGATGCTGCGTCTCCCCGGCCGGCGCGTCTGACACCGTCCGTCCCCAAATGTTTGGCAGCGTGTGAAGCGGCTCGTCGCATCATGTCCAGCCTGTGAAAGTAAGTAGTGTTCGGTGCTGCGGGAGGGGAGGGGTGTGTGTGTGTGTGTCTGGGGGGGGACTCACCGGCCGCTGTGTGTAGTGGAGCCGGTGTCTGTGTTTGTTCCCTCGCGCTGAGGGGGGTCATGTTTGGAAAGTGTTGTGTTTCCGTGCAGCTGCAGCCGCTGATGTGCGCAGAGTTTGCTGATGCTTGCAGCCGCTGCAGGTGACGTTCAGGTGAAGGGGGTGCCGCGGGGGTCGCTGCACGCCATTGCGTGCTGGTCCTGCTCCTTTCACCGCTCTCAGGTTATTCCACCATGCTGGATGTCTCTTTCATCTGCAGCTTTGACAGGAACATGTATTTCCAGGCCTAGAACACACTGAGTGAATAAATATTCCCAGGAATTCCCTGCAGCAGTAATATTGACACACTCAGTGGTGGCAGAAAAGAACAAATTTGCTGAGAAATGGGGTGAATTACACTTTAAATGACCTACAATCAGCACGTAATCTGTCTATAAGTCAAATCTAATACATATGTGCACAGGAAAACCTATCTATCTAAAGGGATGTAGTGTAACTTCAAACAAATGGCATGTGAGGTCAGTGTTAACGTGGGGGTGTAGAAAGTTCACTCCTCAGCAACCAGAAAGCTCTGTGGAAGGGAAACTTAATGAGGTGAGTCATCAGAGGCGCCCAAAACTCCCCCCTGCGGGGTCGCATGGAGCTAAGCCTATTACACCGTTGCATAATGCAATAAGGTATCGCCCCATAAGGTGCAGCGAGCCGCCGACAGGAGAACAACGGATCCGTTCCTATATTGTCTCCTTAATCTCTTCTCATACATCCTAATAAAACCCATCGTCCAGGGCGGGTCAGCGTTTGGAGCGTTTGAGAGCAGAGCGGTGTTGCAGGGCATCAACTGATGTGCCTCAAATGTTGGTGCTACAGGTCCTGCTCAAAGTGTGAGGAGTGAGTGAGGAGTGTTTACTTTTTTTTTTTTTTTCCTTGCTGTTATTCACGGGCAAAGAGCCAATGTACAGTCACATGCAAACCAACACTCTGCAGGAACATACACTGAGTGAATTAAAATAATAAAACCCTCATCAAATCCACTTGTTGACATAAAGAACTGTCACACACACGCACACACACACACACACACACACAGCCTGAATGATGACTCTGGTGATCAAATTGTGCACAGTGCTGCTGGCTTTGATTAATCCCTCACCCCGTCATCATCAGCGGCTGCGTGCTGTTACCAATTGATTATTGCGTCGAGATTTATGTTGATGAAACTGACTCGCGTTCACATAAAGGAAATGATTGAAAACATGCAGCGTTTTTTTTTTTTTTGTTTTGTTTTTTTAGGAAAAAAAGTAGGAACAAACTCGATTAGTCAAAGATGTTTCTGATCCTAATGAGTCCAACAGTATGGATGTGAAGGACTTCGGGGTGGGGGGGGGTCTTCCATCAACACAGTTTTGATATTCAAGATGACAACATTCAACACAGCTCAGATTGAGCGGTGGTCTCTTTATCTTAACCTCTCATGTATCTCTTCAACCTCATTAATGCGCGCGCACACACACACACACACACACACACACACACACACACACACAGAGGTAGAGGGAAGAATCTCTGAGGAATACAACCGCTGAATTACTAACAGCAGAAAGGAGTTGTTGCCTGGCAAACTGGGTTTTCTTCAGCCTTTAAACTGCTGCAAATTACCTCCTGCTAATTGACGCGTTTCCAGCAATCTCGTGCAGGCTGGTTTTATTTTCTTTGAGCTCCTGCGGTTTGACCTTCCATAAAGACAAATTAGTGGTGGTGCGATACCCCAAGTGGCTCCACGGAGACGCGCTCTGGTTTGTAAGTACGCCACTCCTGTTTAACAAGGACCGATATGAGTCATTAGTGGTTCTCGCTCATCGTGATGAACTGTGTTCTGGAGTTCTAATGCCCTGAGGTTCTCCAAGCAGACCACAGGGAGCCACCGGTGGAGATGCAGAGGAAAGTTCTTGCAATGGGACAGAACAACAATGCTATTGATCTGCATTCTTCACCTTCATTGTCTGCACATCTATTGCTGGTCGGTTAGTTCCAGGGAGACTCGTCGCTCATTCTGTCTCTTCCTTAGGTTTTTGCCTTTTGCTCTTTTCCCCCTGCCTTTAAAATGTTTTTTATTGTCAGTTTTTATTTCTCACCCTGACTGAGGGTCGAAGGTCAGAAGGTGTCATTAGAAATGTGTTGAGGTGGTAGGATAGTGATTTCTCCTCAACCAGAATCGCTCTTTCCTCCAACATTGAATAAATGTTGACACATTGGGCACGCATGAATGCTTAACTTGATATGTTTTAATACAATAAACCATTAAGTCAGTGATTGTATATATTCTAGTCAAGTATGTGTTCTGATGTAGAGCCAGGATTTTACGTAACGTTAAACCGTCGCAGCAGATCACAATCCAAATCCAGATTCATGACACGTCTGTCCCAGACTACTTGTGTCCAGTGACATCACCTAACTAACTGTAAATATATTGGTGCTAAAGGAGAACGTAAAAAATCTCCCTCATGAACTAATTTAGTCCGCCTTTGTTTGGAATTATTCAGAGGCTGTAGTTTTGATGTTAGCAATGTAAGACACAGCACAGCGGGGCTTCGCAGGACAGTGAGGAGGCAGGAAGGCACGCCGGGGGGGGGCGAGGTCTTGAATCTACAAGAAAGCAGTTAGACGGGAACAAGGGCGTTGATACAATGATCTGTAGCCTTCTGTTTGAGTGTGCTTCCAGGAATCCAGCTGGAAATGAAGTTCAGAGCTTCAGAACCATGTGTTGTTTCATCAGGCTGGGATATCAAGTTATTCAGGAGGGAGCAGAGGTGTCCAGACAAACACTGATGCTCAACGTGTGGTGCAGTTTGCTAAAAATGTCTTGTTTGGTATGGAGGCCCTGAGGACTGGTGTGTTTTCTCGCCTTTCTCCGAGCGACTGTCATCTCTTTTGTTTGGTTCCGTCACTGTTATCCGGCTGTCTAATGACGATAATCTCTAAAGAGACTTAGGACGGATGAACATCCTCAGCTGCCCTCCTTAAGAAAAGAACAGGTGAACAATGGTGAGGACATACTGGCAGTTGTCGGTTGTAGTGACGCGGGCTTGGTCTGGGTCCATAATAGCTTTACCTACATACAGTAAACAGTGCCACGGGACTGGCTGCGGGATTAAGGGGGATTTGCCATACTAAGCCCCAGGAACTGAGTCCACTGACCCCCACTTGTCTCCTCCTCCCTCTGCCTCCTCCCAGTCTACTTGGCCCTTGATGTGTCGGGAAACCATGTGACCCAAATCACTGCTTATGCAGGCAGGATGAAGGCTGGTGGAGGTACTCTGACGATGCGGCTGTTACAGACTGTGGACACATCGGTCTGCAAAATTTTGGTTGTTTTCAAGTTGGAAACGTTTCATAGAAATTAACTGGGAACAGGACTAAACCCGTAATTTATTTGAAGTTTGGCTGGGGAAAATATATTTCAACATCATTTTGACTAAAACTAGGTTTATGCCCCCTACGTGCAGCTATACGTAGGCCATGCCCCCTGCTTGCAGGTGTACTAAGGGCCACACCCTCTAGCTGTCCTGTGCTTCCTCCATGATTTCTAGAACCCTACTGGGGACACATGTTTGAGTCTGTAGATGACATTATTATCTCATATTATTATTATTATTATTATTATTATTGTTATATTAAGATGTAAATATATTTGATAGTAGATGGTAAAATATGTACAGTAGATAGCCAGCTGATATGTTAAATGATAAATGTAAGATTTTGTGCACCATTCCATTGACAATTCAGACATTAAGCTACATTGGTATCATACGTTTTCAGACAAAGTTTTGCTTCAGTGGCTTTGCTTGTCTCTGAAGAGCTGTGGGGGTAAATAAAGAGCATGTTCAGAGCGTATTTCCCCGCGCAAATGCGATAATTTGACAGCCTGATGAGAGGCATCATGGAAGCGAGTGCCACGTAACTTGACGGAAAGAAGCTGTCGGCAAATTAAAATCTGATTTGGCCACATCGCTCGATGTGAGCGAACATCACCCTTGGTTCCACTATGGGACAGTGTGTAAAAGCTGATTGAATCTCAGCGAGGGGATGGTCTTCATTTCTGCCTGACACTCCACGGGCAGGCTGCTATCATGCCGAGATGACTCAGCAGAGAACAGTCCCCAACCCGACGGTGCCTTTAACTCGTACTGACAGCGTCCCTGCTCCCCTCCGTACCTTGCGGTGCTGCTCTGCTGGAAAGCTGAGGTTTTGTATTTTTGTCATCATCATGTGGAGCCTCCATGTGCGGAGAAATAAATGGACAGAAGTAGATAGAGTCAGGAAAGCAGAGAAGTTTACTAGCTAACAAGCTAGCGTTATCGCTCAGTGGGATTTCATCGGTAGGTGATATCCCCCATGGTACCATGCTGTTGTTCACCACCATCTTCTACATTGTAACTTGTGTGCAATGACAATGTCTATTCTATCTCCAAAAGTGAAAGGTTGTCATTTCTACGTCACTAAGGCGGCGGCGATCCACGTGTTTGAGTGAACCAGTCGAATGCGTGTAGTACACTACATTTTCACATTCAGTGTGAATGTACTTCATGTCTCAAGCCTCTCAAGAAATAATTCAGAAAATGCAAACAGCAAAACCATTTTCTGCTGATCAAGCTGAATCTAAATTTACCGTGGGCACACTTGAAGTCCATGAATGTACGTGATGACTTGCTGCTCTCCTCGTATGGAGAATCTAAGTTGACCTGAGGATTAGTAGTACGCAAGACGATAAACCCACCCCCTGGATTTGTTGGAGGTATGTAAGCAGTAGCTTACAAGATCACTAACGACCGGAAGCTACCTTCATATGTCCAATTGACTGCACAATGACAGCTATTGAAATGTCTGAAAATCCACTGATTGATGGCGAGGGAAGATGAGGTGATATGATGGGTTTCTATTGGAAAAATCCCAATTTAGAAATTGACTTTAGTCATTGAAATGGAACCGGTTTCAGTTTTCATGTCTGAGTGTAGAGACCAGTTTGTTGAAAAGGTCCCAGACTATACATACTCGGAAAATACAGAAAAACTTGTATTTCTTTTTAAATCAATATTTATTTCCAACACTGATCCACTACATTTATCTTTGTATACTTAAGGCTGCAGTGAAGAGGCAGTTTGCTTTGCTGGCAGCGGAAGTAGTTGGATGCTGGCTCTGGTCTCATGTTTAACATATTCCTCTTTACCACTTTGCATGATGGGAAATAAGTATGGTCTCAAAAATGAACTGTCATTAGCCACTTCTTCCTATACCAAGTCGTCCAAAAGTCACTCCAACTGCTTTCACAGAGCGGCTGGCTCTCACACACACACACACACACACACACACACACACACACACACACACACAGTACTCTATCTCATAGCAATTTACAAGTATGATTTCTCAGACCATTAATCTTTCAGCGAGCTCACACTACAGTTAAAATCGTGGGTTCACAAAGTTAAATAAGTCATGAACGGTGGACACATTATACAGTTCGGTGCTGGTCGTTTTATTGCATTAAGATACATGGCAGCTCTGAATACTAGTCGTGTAATACCCGGTGCTACCCAAAGGGTCGGATATCGATCTGCAGCGGGAATGAGCTGTTTAATTAGATGGAGAATGGGACGACTTTGACCTTAAAAGTTCCATCCTGTTCCTTTTACATTGCCACATGTGTAGTCTTCCTGTTTGGATGCTGAAATCAAACCAATCCATCAATCCCATAAAGACATAATCGACCCAAAGCATATTTCCCCGCTCCCCAGGAAGAGCGTGGTAAGTGTCCCCTGGGAAGAACCACCATGCATCGCAACCATTAGTCACACATAGATATGAGATTCAAAGATGACGGACTGGGTGTTTATGGGCACTAGTTGACTGGTGCATTTCCATAATGGCATTGTGTTTCCTTCCTTCGGCTATTGTCACACCCTTATTAGTTCAGGAAACGCACAGTAATCAGGCTCTGCGTACGCCACCAGACATCGCCAAGGAAATTAATTGGGGAGAAAGAGGAGACGAGGGACTGAAAGGGGAGAGATGTATACAATGGTTAGGTGTTGACAGTGAAATACCACCGCAGCAGCTTTTCAGTATACGCTGGTGTCCTTTTGGTGAGACTACAACCTACATCTAATACTCACCAAATTCAACCTGGATGTCTGATGCCACAACCTGCAGTGAGAAGAAGAACCTAAAGCACAATCTCAGAATGGGCAAATGGTACAGATGGTTCTGAGAACTCACATGTACTGCTTCAAACCAGTACGTCAGTCGAACCTCTTATGTGGGTTGAGCTGGATTCCTTGGGTTTTTTTTCATGGCTGCGGCTGATTTTAGCTGCATACTGGGCTGGCTGATACCCGGCCCTGATCAATACTCCTGCTCACCCTCATCCCATTCAGGATCTCTTTATCCATCCTCTCTTCTTGTTCTTTTCGTTCTGAAACTTGAGGGAAGGGAGACTTGGACATTAAAATTAGTTAATTTCCATTCTTGGAAAACATTGGCCCTAGACTAGTGTCAAATCTGGCAAATCACGACGCTATAGGGAGGGACTAATTAAAGTGGAGTCTGTAATGAAGTCATCTCTAGCTCATTTGTCTTTCTGTCCTTTGTAGCGTACTCCTCTGTGGTTAAGTCCAACCCAGAACAAACAGACCAGGTGCAACGACTTGAAACATACATCTACATTGCTATTTGCCATAAAGCGGAACAACACGTCTTCTCCGTGCATGTCCATAGATAATATGGTCTTTCGTGACGTTAGCATAGCATTTCAAGCTACTAATGTTCCTCTTCAGAGGGTGTCCTGGTCAGAGCGTTTGATGTTTTCTGCCACTGAGCAGGTAAAACAGTTTTTCCAGGTGGGAAACATGGAATTGTTTTATTGCATTGTTCGGTAGAGACTCAAATGATTGTAGTTTGAGGGAAATTATTTCACAATGTCTCTGCTTCGAAGTGTGTTGAGTTATTCAGGATGATTTTTGTGAAGCATGTATCAAGACTAGTCCCAATGACGTATGTTGTGACCAGCGATGGCCGTCTGACGCTGATGCTCCAGTACAAGCTCTAACTCAAGCTCCTACTCTTCAGGGCAAAAAAGGCATGTGGCCGATGATGTATGAAGCCGTTCAGTCACCAGAGTAACTGGTACAAGCATACATTCACAAAAGGATCACATTGTCGTACATTTGGCTTTTCGGAGAGCGGACGTGGTACAGAGGTCCAAATTACCGTACAAATACGACACACGCTGAGACACACCGCTGAGGTGGAATCCAACCTCTTGTGCCGACAGGCGCCAAGGAGCAATGGAACTGTTTTAGATAAAAGCATTCAGCTGCTTCTGGAACCCCGAGTCTGGACTTTACAGTTCCATTTGTTTCTATAGATTTAATAATAATTTCAAGGTTCACTTGTTTTGTCCTGATTTAGCGTGTGAATGAACGATGATGTTAATTGATGTTCTTTGTGGTTTCAAAGTAATTTGGCAGCAGTCAGTGTCGATGCTGCTGGAAGAAACGGTTGATGTGGTTATAAATAGTTTCTCCACGGTTTCATATTTAACAGGGGAACCTGTAATTGTCGCCGTGAGTAAAAGTTGACTTAATTTGATCCAGTGAATAGAACTGTTTAGACTGTTTGCCTCGGCTGTTTGCACTTAGTCGTGCTCACAGAGCGCCGGGTACGTGCTTAGCTCATCTTTGTTTTGTGTGAAATAGCTCCGTCAGCCCTGAGCTCAAAGCTGCTGCGTGCTCGGCCCAACACACAACCTCAGTGTCATTGTTGTTTCACAGACGTCAGCTTTCAGCAGAAGAGCCGACCAGAGCAGATACCTGCTGTCCCTCTGTCTGTCCCAACGATTTGCCTCCATCCATTACATGCTTGGATGCTGATAGTGTTTGTCAGGATGCTCCACACGCCCAGAGACAATTAAGCTGAAACACAAGGCTGGCTTAATGAAGCTCGGCAGGAAAAACATCCTCCAACAAGCGTCTTTCTGCCATAGAGACAGAAGTAGACAAGGTCCATTGGTGTCAGGAGGAACCCCGAGGCTCCTGTGGTATGTTGTTCATCCTGGTTTATGCGCTGGTGATAACAGAGAGGCTGAAACACATTGTGGAGAATGAATGATTTAGCAAAACACATACACCTACATACTCTGCTGCAATTATTTTTTTGTTGATCTTGTGATGACAAGTCACAGGCCTTGTGAGTGACTCAAAGTTAGGTCACATGACCTTCCCAGCCTTCGGAGCAGCACTTCTGTGTTTGATTCGTGAGCGGAAAATGATGCCGATGTTGGAGTCGCTGCAGTAACAAGATGGGCTGACTCTCAGTCGCTGTTTCTTGAAGTAAACGAAGAAAAACACCAGCTTCCAGCTTTAATCCAGCTTTAGTTGTCCATCTTCAAAGTACCTGACCCATTGATTCAAGCAAGTTTAGTTTTTTAACAAACTAACAGATGTCAAACCACACATATTCAGGGTTTAACAAAGATTCCGCAGAGATTTCCTCATCTCAGGATGAACAAACTCAGGCTCCCTTTGATGTTTTAGCGACACGAGGAAAGGACTGAAGACACATTTACACACGTTATACACGATTGCGGCTAAAAGCACTTTAGAAAATTGTGACTGAAACCTGCCACTAGTATTGTTATACTTTAGATAATTGTCATCGTCAACCCTATATCGGTTGGAGTGTGTATGGCCATTTACAAGCGTGATATCTACACAGACACGAGGTTTTGCAGGTTACGTCCTAATTTAACCAACGAAACGACGACATCGTCGAGTCTAACGAACAGTGACAGTTCAGGGCTCCTTCCCATCCACCTGTGGACGTTCTCATTGTCTCATTGTCTTTGGCGATAAATGTTGACATACTGAAATATTGTCTGTTGACAGGAGCCACCAAAGGAACAGTGGGAGCTGGAGGAAGTTTGGTTCATTTCTCTGTGTATTTTGTGCTGCTGCTTCCCTTCTCTTCATTTGCTGTCTTGCTTTTCTAATACAGCAGAAAAAAAGAGACTTAGTCCTTAAAGCCACTGGCAGCCCTCATATAATCCAAAATAATGGCTGGGCGTATTCTTCCATTTTGTTTCGGTCCTGTCTATTACGTGGAAGCTTGAATGTTTGATATTATTTTTCCGAGGGGAGTGCTCTGGCTGGTAAAGCCCCCTGTGTAATCGTTTTAAAGCCCTGCGATGATGTGACGAATGGGAGGATGAGTCACTTCTTTAACAGCAATGGAAAAGGAAATTGTGTGACACTCTCTGAATTAATTTCTATGGTCTCCCTGGGCTCTGAGTTTACACTCAGATGAAATGAAATAAAATATTGTATAATTGGCTGTGTGTGTGTGTGTGTGTGTGTGTGTGTGTGTGTGTGTGTGTGTGTGTGTGTGTGTGTGTGTGTGTGTGTGT
>JBBMJM010133294.1:0-12301 GCA_037832705.1 Centriscus cristatus
AGCTCCCCTGTTCCTCGTTGTGTGCCTCTGCATCCTTGGGTCCGCTCACAACCTCGGGCATTAGACCCACAACACATGCTGCATCTTGATTTTTATTTCATGCTGTGTATTTAACATTAGAAAACGATAAGCAACACGATGCAAAGAAAGTTCACCATTCAGACTCAAAGCTAATTACATGAAGACAATAAAAAATATTGCAGTTAACATTGATACGTACTAGCGGACACAATAAACAGATGACAGGGATTCAGAAAACCTCTTCCACGTATGAGGATGAAGAGCAGAGTCAGGTTCTATCCCTGGGACTGCGAGATAGGCCTGGGTCAGATAATCTGACAGGTCTGGAGAATGAGCACCACACTGTTTGTTACGGCTGACACACACACACACACACACACACACACACACACAAACACACAGCATAAATTGAGATTATACCAGAGTACCGGAATTTAATTAACCCTCTAAAGAAAACTTGAGGTGGGATGTGGAAGTCCGTCAAACCAGTAGTGCATGTGATGGATACAGAATAGTATATGGTGAGTTGTAGGTGTAGAGCTAAAAATAACTATCACCATAAAAAAGACACCCAGACGCCTGGCAGCGGACAGAGAAACAGACTGAAAGCACAGGAGCATTTTAAACCTTGAGACATTCCCACAGATGTATCCTAATTATCAGGAGTGACTTCAGGGGCTGTCACAATACTGATATAACTTTATTCATGTTGTGAATTAAACAATAGAAACCAAGGAAACGAGGATGGTTAATAGGTTTACAATACTACTGCATGTTGATCGGGCACAAGATACAATCTGCATGTAAATAAATTAATTCAATATTTACAGAACATTAAAAAAAAATATCATCGAACTAGTTTGAGAGATTCATTGTTGAAATGACATCTCACAAGCAAACTAGCAGGGAGTCATGTCATAATCTTTCAGCCTCCAGGAATACGACTTCCTCGGTGAACCATCCTTCTGACACAGCAAAGGAAACTAGTTCCCATAAGACACAAAGAGACGGTATCTCATAGCTCTCATAAGTTAGTTTCTCACAATAAACAACAACAGGTCCTCTGACTAGCTTTGAAATGCTTCAGCCAAAATCTGGAGGCAGGTTTGTGTGACATTTGAAGTAAGAGACAACAAGATCTCCTGGGCTGGTGTACAGGTATCATCTTGGCTTATGAGCAACATATCTGACTGTCCTGTCCTATGACTTCTTGCGAAGTACTAGAACAGTCAGAATGATCAAAATGTGATTGTTATTGCACCGTATGCATTGACTTTAAGGGTTAACGCGAGGGCAATCTTAGGCCAAAAAAAATAAAACAAATAAAAAACATTTGCGCCATCTTCAGTTCCTGACTTGACCACATGGTGGCGACGTAGCGGAAGTAGTTTACGTTCACGTAGCGCGCCATTGTTTTTATCCTCCTCCCGTTAGGTTAGTCAGCCGTATTCTTTCCTGTTTGTATTTCTGTATCCAGATTTCTTGTACTGACCGCCGAAGGAAATGAAGAAGTTTTTTGATGACATTAAAAAGGACATTAAATTCAAATCAGCGGGACCTGGGAAGAAGTTAACGGAAGACACCAGGTAAACTTTTTCTGTGCAGCTACAACCCTTGAGCTAGCCACATAGCTAATCGTAGCTGTCAGACGTTTGCGAATTAAAGCTGGTAAAACGGGTTGGATGTTTACATGGTGCTTCAGCCTGGCTTCTAGCAGGTGGTGCCCCTATTTCACTTCACTATCGATCGTTAGCAGCTATGTTATATAATAACTCACTCGGCGGACATCTAAATTCAGAGTCGCAAACGGTGAAAATAACTCTCTAACAAACCCGTTTAGCGAACGAAAACGGATTATGTACTCTTAGTCGTTCACTTTATGAGCTAAAGAGACTCAGCAGAGAATACACTTGCTGTGTCACTGCCTGTAGCTAGCTAACGTTAGCTAAACATCACGGTTGTTCATACGTGGTAGCAACAACATGTATTCTAAGTTCGTCCTTCTGTTTTTTTCATTTGTTGTTGTTTTAACTATATAGATCTGCCCATGAGTCGGTGCCGAGCAGCTCCAGCTCCAACCATCATCGCCATGCTCCCAGCGAAGGAGCCCAGCGGGCAGGAGCCGCAGCTCTGGCCCGGATCGAGCAGCACCAACGTCCGAAGGTCCACACCTCTCAGGACGCCATCAGGAACCAGGGTGAACCAAAAAACAACAACAACAACAACAACAAACAAACGCACACACACAGAGCTGTGGACATTAGCGTTATTTTATGTTTTCCTTGGTTCCCAGTGTGTTTGCACCTTATCTCCTGATCCTATTTCAACAACAGGATAAGCTGGGCACCATGTTACCACGTGTGGAATGGAGGATTGTTGCACCAGAGACTCTAAAATATTGCCTTATTACTGTAATGGACCTCTCAGGTGCACAATAACATCTGATTCTGACCGGTGTACGATAATTTCCCTCTCACAATAATCACAACACTAACCTCATTAGTGATGTGTCCCTCTGTGTCGCGGCTTTGAGGCGTGTGTGGTGCTTTTCTGTGGGTTATGTCGTGACTAATGATGGTCGTCTGACATCGATGCTACAATACAAGAAGTTTCAAATAAGTTTCACATTTCTGGTGAAGCTCTTCTTCAAAGTTTGCTTTGATGTGGCAAAAGGCACATAACTGGTCAAACCCATTCGCATAATGATCCAATTATAGAATATTTGCCTCTGTGGACGACAGTTGATTGTACAGTGGACTAATTATTGTCTAAATGCCATAATTATGCACAGCACCAGGCAGGAGTTTGACTTGTGAATCACAATGTACTTTTCCTTTTTTTCTGTCTGCAGCTAAACAGGTTTAATTTTCTGTGTCTCCCTCTAGTTAAAAGAGAGCTGGAAGCCGAGGCAGCTGCGCTGGCTGAAAAAGAAACGGCAGCAACAGCAGAGGTGTGTCACTGCGTCTCTAATAGTAATATATTTGTCCCAGTACATCTGTAGTGAATGAGGATCTATCTCCAGGGATCTAAGGTGCCGGTGAAAGATCTGGCGTCTCTCTCAGTGTCCGGTGTCTTTTTCACCTGCCCACTAACCGGAGCCACTTTAACAAAGAGCGAGAGGGAAGTGCACATCAAAGAGGCCATTTTAATGGTAAGTCTGGAAAAAAGATGGTGTGAAACTGTTGTAAAGATGTTACTTGACTGCGTGTTGTTGATGAAACATGTGACTTGTTTATACTGTCAGCGATTTGAAGAGGATGCAGTGGAGGCCTCTGTTATGATGATCCACACGTTTAACAAAGATAGAGACAAGGTGAAGGCTGCTGTGGAAATCATGAGCAAGTAAGACAACAGACCAGAATCTTTGAACTCAAATCTGACCTTTGACCTGGTTTCTTTTGTTGTTGTTCTTTTTTGTTGTTGTTGTTGTTGAATTCAACAGGTACATTGATAATATATGTAAGAATCCCACAGAGGAGAAGTACAGGAAGCTTAAACTCAGCAACAAAGTGTTTCAGGTAAGAAACTGCACCTCTGACATTTTCATGGAACAAAGATGGGACGATACAAACCGATACAAACTGCGGAGAGGTCGTTAGTTACGTGCGATAAGCCAGTATTCACATGTATGGATTTAATATCACCTCTAGGGGAACATGGTGGTATTGATAGTAAGTTGATACACTCGTGTGCCCCTTCTCCCCAGGATAAAGTCCGTTGTGTAGAGGGCAGTAGGGAGTTCCTGCAGGCTCTGGGGTTTATAAGCGCGATGCTTCCTGTCGATGGTCAAGGTAACGGCGGGCACCACTTGATCTTTGTCTGATCTGTGGAACAATCAGTCACCTTTGTACTTGGGCCCATCTTTCGTGGAGACCAGAGGAGGAAGAGGAGTTCCTGGTGTTGCCAGAGCAGAGTCCTGATGCCCTGGAGCTGATGAAGGAGAGGAGGGATCGCCTGCAGAGAGGAGAGCCGGTCAGAGCTCAGCTGGACAGACAACCGCAAGCGTTCAGATCGTCTCCGAACGCGACGCGCTTCGAGCTGCCTCCAGAATTCTACAACCTGACAGCCGAGGAGCTGAAGAAGGAGCAACAGCAGAGGTACAGAGCTATCGTCCAGTAAACAGACCTTTGTTCTAACCTTTTGTTAATCAATTGAATTTTATTTGTTTTATTATTTATTGCCTTTTCGTTTTGAGTCTGGACTTTTGTATTTGTTTGACCACTTCTTAAATATTTGCTGAGTTTTAATTTACACATTCATCTACATCTCCACTCACTATCACCAGTCACCCTCTCTGGTGTTTCCTCAAGGTGGCGAGTGCAGGATAGGTTTTTAAATTTGAGTGTGTCTGTTGCTGTGTTGTTTTTGTGTGAAGCCCTTTGGGCTGCTCCTTCTGTACGACGTGCTCTATAAATAAGGATACACTGATTGGTTGGTGTTTGTTTTGAGACTTTTCACCGGAGCTTCTCCATGTCCTCCATGTTTTTTAGGAGTGACTTGGTGGAGAAGAACGCCATGCTGCGCACCAAGGCCATGAGGGAGAAAGAGGAGCAGAGGGAGAGAAGGAAATATAACTACACTCTGCTCAGGATCAGACTGCCAGACGGGAACCTGCTACAAGGTACAGGATCCCACAGGATCGCTTTTATCTGGTTGTCTTGGGAACGTGCTTCCGTCAGTGAAGACGATGTGTGACCTCAGGTACCTTTTATGCCTGGGATCGAATGCCTGCGCTGTACGGGTTTGTCCGGGAGTCGCTGGTGAACGGCTGGCAGCCCTTTCAGCTCATTGCCCCTGGAGGTCAGAAACTCCAGGAGTCTGAGGAGGTCGCCCTGGCAGAGTGTAACTTGGTGAGTGTGATTCTTCTTCAAACCCAGTGTCATAGTAAACCGTGTTAACCTCGTATGTGGTCTCTCAGGTTCCTGCGGCTCTGTTGTCCTTTTCCTGGGATGCGGCTGTGCAGGCAGATATTGCAGCTGCAGGTGGGAACAGTCCCGTCCTCCTCAAACCAGAGCTGCTGGAATCCATCCGGACCCTGAGCTGAGCTGACGGACCGTGTCCCAGAACCCTCCCTGCTGACGCTCCCTGGCACCACTGGGGTGAAACTGCCTCTTGGATCACCAGTGATAGGTTTATTTTTCTAAACACTTACTAGTAGCAGCGACACACGAGGAGCAACTTCACTCTGAAGCGTTGATTTTGCAGAGTGTTCTCAAACCCCAATCCTCTCTCATCCTCACCCTACAGTCCGTCTCAGGGGAAGTGCTGAGAGGCGCGAGGAGAACTGAAAGGACCTGTGTTGAATGTAGATGCTGTGTGGTGGAAAGTCAGTGGGGGAGGATCCAGGAGGTCAGGAAATGACACTACAGAGACATTGAGTGCACACGTAGAAAGAGGGCGGGTCAGTCCGACACAACGCTTCTGGTTGACTTGCAAACTAAAGCTGCTGGGAGTTTGTGCGCTTGTTTCATTTCTGGCATGATATGATGCTGTGAGTTGTTGAACAACACTCTGTGTTTAGTCAGCGTTTTGTCCGTTAACACTCGTCTGAACTGATGCGATACTAGTCGGGCTCCGTTATTGTAAACGCACGTTGTGGGTTAACTTACACCCTTCATGTGCAGCAAAATCTGGCGGCTCTGAAAATTGCAGCTTTAAATGCCGTGAATCCGAAATGTTTTGGGTTTTTGTGGATAAAGTGTTATAGATAAGGAATGGTGTCTCCAAATCAGCACTCACTGGCTCCTGTGACACTCTTTACAGCCTGTGTGTGACGTGCTCAAAAGCAGGCACATTGTGTCAACTTGAATTGAATTCAGTTATTAAAACTGCATGAACTCCTTTTGTTTCAATAATGGTGGTTTCATTCATCTCGAGTCTTTGTTTGTATCAAACACAAACACTTCAAATGTGGTGGAATGCATTTCAAAGAAGATAGAAGTTATTTGAGATTGATCTCATCCCCAGAATCATTTATTGTAGTGGCTCCGCTGTACATGAAAGGTTGAATATAACACCCATTTTTCTAAAACTACGACACAAGCATGAAATGGTTCCAGTAGCTCTGTGAATTCATGAGGATGTAGACATCATTCTTAGGTTTTGTGTAAATATGCATTGTGGCACTAAAATCACATCATAACCAGTGTTGGATTAGTTGATTCCAAGTGCTTCTTGCGGAATTTGATCAGTCTGGACAAGTCACACTAGTATTTTCTGCTTTCCTCCCAGCCTGTTCTCCTGTTGCCCACCAGAATTACCGTGGCGAGCTGTCGATGTTTGTCAGCGTTGTAACTTTGGAACATGAGTAAGCAGTTGTGGTCTGTCCAGATGTTGTTCTACCTGTAATAAAGTTTTCTTGCAATGCAGCTTTGCGTGTGTTCAGTCACTGTGTTCTATGAACAGAGCAGGAGTGGATGCAGCCAGCACATCAACCACTGCTTTGACAACGGCCCTTTATTTGGACACTCGTGGTGGCAAACCTGGGGGAAATCACACTTCTTCACAATCTATTTTTTCCAAATAGCTGATTAAAAAACTGGCCTTCACTTTAAAGGTCCAGGTATTTTTCAATCGATGATGGATTTATTCTGGCAGTCGATCAAAAATACACATCAGTTATTTTTATTTATGGTTAATCCATCTGAGTTTCACAATAATCAGATTATAGGACACCCCTGGCACTGTGATTATTTTTACACGTGAACTACAACATTCACCGATATTCCATTGCCTTTGACCCCATGACCCACTGGCGCAGCCTCAACATCCACAATAGCAACTAATATTTTCCATCCAGAAGATGGAACAAACAATGGAGTGTGTGGAAGAAAAGGTTTGAGATAAATGCTGCAGTTTATTTATGTTTAATGGATTTATCTTGTTCAAGTATTCTTGCAAAAAAATGTGGACAACACATATTTATAAAACATGACACTGGACCCAACTGTACAAGTACAGATCTAGCAACTACTCCAGTGAGTTGTTGGATTAGACACCTCAGGGTAAAAGAACAAAGGCGTTTTTCCCTCTGGAGGCACTGTGGACTCATCACACTTCTGGCAACTATATACATTTAGACCACAACATGATACTTCCAATCCAACAATACAATTATTTTTTTCATGAACCGTAAATAATGCTGATGTCTTGGATATTTCTCATCATGAAACGGTGCATCATTTCTGCTTTCTCTTTGTCTCTGTATCACATTCTGATGTAGATAAAGTGGCACCGGACTTTAAAGATGCCCTCATCAAACTTGCCTGAGTGGAAAATAAATGCAAAAACCAGACCAGTCAATACACATTTGGTCAATCAGGCACTCTGATTTTTATGCACAACCACATTTTGAAAGGCAAAACAGAACTCGCCACAACAAAAACTAGACCAGACGGAGCCGACCCTGGGGCGACCCGCTGTGAGCTGCCTGAACCAAAGGGTGCTGATGCATCTTGCAGTTCCTGTCTTGAGACAGTTTAGTTCAGACTCCGCAAAGATGAAATTATTAAACAGGGGGGGAAAGGGTGTTTGGGCTCGTTCGGGGCTTTCCCGATGGCCTTTTCTCAGGCTGTGGCAAGTGTAGGAGCAGCGCTGGCAACCGGGAGAGCAGCCCTGTCAGAGGCAGTAACTTCCATGGCGTCACTGCTCTTCTCAGACGACTTCTGTTTTGTCGAGTCTACAAAATCAAAGAGCAAATGTAAAGTCAAAGTTTCAAAATACAACAAACAAGTCAATGTCAAATGTCTTTTGCACAGATTCTATTTGGGGAAAAAAAAAGTAAAACTTAAATGCAATTTCAGATCAGTGGATAACGACTTCTTCCTCAGTCTGCAGTTCTAACCTTTCTCTGAGATGAGGATGCAGTCGTCGTCGTCATCCTCAGTGTCAGCTTGAAAACCATCTGCCTCCATCGCTTCCCTCTGGCAACGACAAGTGTTTGCATCATGAAACATGAAAAAGTGGGTTCAGTACAAATGAAATATAAAGTATACAAAGAAATCAAGTGTTTCCTACCTGCTCGGGGTCAGGACATCTCTTCATGTATTTAGTGATGGACATGCTGCCCGTGCTCTTCCTTTTGTTGGAGGATGATGACGGGGTCGAGGAGGTCTGAGGCGTGGTGGGAGAGTTCCCCTGGGAGCCTGTGGCTGCCTGGGGTTCTTCACGAGACTCTTCTCGAGCTCCTGTGGTGAGGTAGGTCCACTGGCAGGGCACAGGAAGTGCCTCCAGGCCAAAGCGGGTCAGGACGTCTGCGTGCACGTACCAGCAGCACCGTCTGTGGGTCGAGCGCTTCTCGTAAACAGCATTGTTCTTAATGAGGCGCTTCAGCTGCAGTCTGATGAAAGAACCAGGCAGGAAAAACAGACTGAAATCACATCGGACTCTGACATTTGGTGGGAATGGTGTTTATTTAGCATTTTTGTTTACAAAACTACTTACTGCCTTAAACACCTACCAAACAAATTATGTGAACATGTTAAAAAGAAGACACCAACCCTGATCAATGAACACAAAGAAGGATCCTGACCTGATGTATTGCTGTAAATCTAGCTGAAACGGCTGAGGAAACCCCTACAACAGTTACGAAGAGAGTACGTTCACAAATAACCTCTCACCTGCTGGGAACGTTGTCTGCTGAGCTCTGAGGAGTCGACAGCTCAACCGGTGACGTGGAGGTGGAGGCCTGACGACGACAAAACTCCTGGAACTCAGTGATGATCACTTTGCTGCTGTTGAGATTGCCGTGAACGAGAGGCAGCAGCTGACCGAGAACTGTGGGTTTAAAAAAAAAAAAAAGCCATAACGTGAATTATTGTTAAGGAACAATGTGAAACAGAAGTAATAACCTGGTACCAACACAGACAACAGATACATCGCAGCATATTCCTCATGTACGCAGGCGCAGTCTTCACAATTAGTCACTCAGATAAGACACAGTTCCTCTTTAGATTTTTGCACAGCAGTGTTTAGAAAATGAAATCCCCCCCGGACTGAAACGGAAGGCTTGAACAGAGCGGCAATTAATAAACTAATCACAGCTACAGCATAAATCTTTTACTTTGAGAGCCTCTGACTCGTGCTACAACAATAGCTTATCGATGTTTCTGTACGTGTAGAAAGAACCAAAACATAAGCACCTTCCTGAACAGAATTTCTGGCAACACAGACATTTGTCAGCTATGTACAATAAGATATCCATTCACTTTTAATTTAAAATAAGTCCCTGAAGGTAGAGGCATCTTGAATCGACAGTCAGTCTCATCCGTCAGTAAATCAACTAGAAACACTTACGCTTTGTTTCTCGCAAACATTTCTGTGACAGCTCCTCTGGGCTGGGGCTGTTGTCTGGCTTTGGTAAAGGTTCTATCAGACAAACAGCATACGACTGGAAGAGGTCCAGTCCAGGCCCTTCACCCTTCCAGATGCAGCCCTGCACGACTGGTTCCAGCACCTTCATCTTCTTCTTGGTGGACATCAGCTCGTCCCACTCCCTCGCTTTCAGTTTCTGCTGGAGTTTTTGCTTCTCCAGGTCACCGCCATCCTGGGAGGGTGAGGGTCAAATGTTGCTCATCTACGATCTAGAGTCTTGTTAACAGACAGTCAGTTCTGAAGCTCCTTTCCTACCTCTTCTTCCAGCGCCCCTTCATCCTCTGAGAGGTAGCCATGAGGAACAAAAAAGCCATCGTCGTCGTCATCATCCTCACCTCCCTCTTCTTCATCCTCCTGAAAATGAAAACATTCACTCTTTCAAAAGTTGATTTTTGTTCTTGTAGTGGTATTCAGCCCCAGTCCGTGTCCAGGTTCTTTAACGTGAGTCCGCTCTGGAGAAACGTCACATTCGGTTTTGTGATGATAAAAAGCTGTGCCAGACTCACCCCTTCACTATGAGAGAGCGACTCGCCCGGCTCCTCTTCTTCCCATTCTTCATCGCTGTCCACCTCATAGTCCAACAGATCCTGAGGTGACAGAACGCAGCCATTATAGAATATATCAAATAGAACAAAAAACAAGTCTCCAGCTGACATGAACCAGTGAAATCAGGAACATGTATAAGTGTTCTGTGTTGGCCGCCTAGACAGAAATATAAACAGACTTTGCACTCATAGCTCTCAATAATGATCATTTTTAATGCAATTATTAGGATCTGGATTTCCTGTCTCCGGGACAACTGAACACCAGTTTACCTTGTCCTGTCTGAAGGGGCAACGTGCCGAGATGTGTGAACTCTTCTTTCTCCATGTGCCCCAGTATGCTGGACGGTAGTTAGAATGGAACTGCAACAGCTTCATGGGTCCATATTGTTGACGGTCGGGAATGCCATCTGGTTTGGACCCGTCCACTAATGCACAGTCGCTGAGAACACACACACGAGAGAATTCAAACTGGCTGAAAACACTAATGAGCTGAGATCAAACTTTTCCTTGTTGCCTGCCAGTTGATGCAGGAGAAGAACTGCAAACACTTTAACTCAACTTTTAACAGGGATGAAAAGAAAGGCAGAGAGACGGACATAACGATACAGAAGAAAGTCAACCGACAGCAAAGGAAATATGACGAAGCATATGTAGCGCCTGTCTTCACTTTGAGTACAGTGGGAGACGAGACGAGCGTTTACTGGGTCTAAAGATGCCGCCAGCGGACAGCAGGAAGACAAATAAATGACGGCGCCACTTGAAGACATCACACCCCAATCACGCTGATAAGACGCTGGAGTTTTTTCAGCTAAAACGATCATCTCACTTTGTTAACGTTACCTCAGTAAACCAGCGAGCACTGTTAGCATCATATAAGGTGGTGGTGGTGGTGGTGTGGGGGGGTACCAAACTGATCAGTGCAAAAAACCTGCACCACAGCAGAGGAGCTGATACTTTCAAAAGCTGTGCGCTGCAAAATGTGCTCATCGTAGGATTAATCCTGACTTCCTCATTTTGATACAAAAAAAAGAAAAAATCAAATCACACAAATTGTTTTATTCATTTTTGTTTTGTAGGTTCAAGTGTTTTATATATTGAGCTCCTGAGTTAATGTTGCTGAAGTTATTTTGAATTTGTTATTTATTGATTTTATTTAATTTTATTTTTCAGCATCAAATGGTGCAATAAGTCATCAAAAATGTTTACAGTTTAAACAAGGAATTATTATTTTAATTTCAGTCAAATTGAAGCACTTAACATGGAAAAAATGTTAAATGTTTAAGTTATTCTTATAGTGTAAATAAAGTTATTCTTTGTTGTAAGTTGAACTATCTTTCTTCTATCTTTTTTGTATGTTGTTAAAAAGGATACAATGTAATGCATAGGTGTATACTTATAACAATTATTTATTGTGGGGGAGCGAACTGTTTTCTTCTTGCTGGGGGGCGCGTGGCAGAAAATAGTTGAGAAGCACTGAGTTAACTTAACTTTAATTTGTCCATCAAACAGCGTGTTACTGGGCAACCTGATTGTCTTCCGCAGACAACACGCACTATAATCTGAAAACCTACCCGGAACACTTGGCAGCGCCATTTTCAGTATCTGTGTCTAGAACAGCACAATACATGGTCAGCTTGAAAAGAATATATATACAGTATATATACTGTATGTACTATAATAATAATAGTAATAATAATAATACAGGATTCATTTACTATAGGTTCTCTAGTTTATCAAAGTTTGAGCCAACAAAACTCTGGATATGAGCCATATGAACCATGTCAAGAAATATGGTGGATTTGTTGTATCTTTAAGAGTTCTGGAGCTTTATCTAGAAACTGCCATTAGTGGAATTAGTCAATAACCATTATCCAAATGTTTAAGGTTAGGATTAATGAGCTGCTCAGTGGAGGTCTGAGCGCTCCGAGTGCTTTTCTTGTTTTCACTGTAGCAGTTGTCAATCTTTTCCACAGGTCAGACAACAACATTGCGACTTCTTGCTGACATTGTGCCGAAGGTGACATTCCAGTTATTATGTGTATTAATGCAATAATAGTGGGTAAGTATGATGAGGTCTTATATTTAGTCCACTCCATTGGCATACAAGAGGGACAAATAAACCATTCAATATAAGACACCACAGTCCAGCTACAAAATTCTCAAACACCAAAAATGTGAAATTCAAGTTGGATTGAATATGATGTGCGTAATGGAGAGACACTATAAATATTAAGTTGGCTGTACATGCAAATCAAAAACATTGTAAAATGTGACATTTGTGTGTGAACTTATGTTGAAAACTTGAAAATAAAAAAACGACATATTGAAAATTTTAAATTCATATACAATTAAAAACTCAATTA
>JBBMJM010133351.1:0-12292 GCA_037832705.1 Centriscus cristatus
GTCACTTGCTGTGTCAGTTTGCACACTTCTAAAGGCAAATCATGAACAAAGTACAATTGTTGACAATTGTTATCAGTTACAATGACACTATACCAACCAACACGATATCCAAATATAGTCAGGGAAGTCTGAATTTAACCCACACATCCATTACCCTTGGTACATAAGCCGGCACTGCAACAACAACAACAACAACAACAACAACAACAACAACAACAACAACAATAATAATAATAATAATAATAAATTGTGATAAATCCATAATTCCCAAGCCAAAGTTCCCATAGGGTTACAGACAGTCAAGTTCATGTTGAGTCTTTTGTAAGTTGTTCTTTTTAACTTTAGATTTAGTCTCACACACTGGACTTATGCATGTCATCGGCCCATTGTCAACTGTCAGATGAGTGATTAAAAGAGGGATTTTGTGTGAAAAGGCAGTATGACTGATGTAGAAGATGTACAGTGTGTCAACCTGTGCTCTTTGCTGAAGGACAATCACCAAGCACAGACATCTCACGTCTCATGATCAATCCGTCTTCTCCCTTTTTTTATTATGTCTTTCCCCCAAAGTTAATGACTTTTTCACTTTTCCTCAAACGGAGCGATAAACACACTGACACATAATGACAGATAATTGATTTTCATATTTCATGTCTCACTTTTATAAGTCCTAGTTCATATAAGACCTTAACAACCACGTCCCACTGATACTACATTTTTGGTTTGAAGTCAGCAGGAACCTTGACGTGTTTTGATTAATCAACTGTCTTTCTGATATCGAAATTAAAAAAAGAGGTTAAGGGTATGAAACTGGGGGGGGGGGGTGTCACCGAATTTTGGTTCAGGGGATACATTCAAGCCAACAACCATCATTATTTTAGTACACATAAGTACAACAGCCTGAAATTTTTCAAGAAAAGTCAGTTAAATGTCAGCAATATTCTGCCTCAGTTTATTATTTACACATGTGCATTACAACAACAGTAGTAGCACATCTAGACAGTACTAACTAGACGGAAACGATATTATTTCAGAGTATTCTGTGGGTCAGTCAATGTGAAATAACAGGCAACAGTACTAGATAAATGTGATTATTAATTTAACACACTTCCTCCTCTGTCTTCACTGGCCATCAAATATAATTACACGAGAATCAAGTCAGAAATGAGTCTGGTATTCCAAGTGAGGCCACGCTGTGTTCAAGGATGGTCAAGGTAATCTGCTGGATAACACTGTCAGCTTCAGGGCTACTGAACACCGACTTTCATGTGAGGGATTCCCGGCGTCCATATGAAGTAAAACTGATTATGGCAAAAGTCTGCAAACCACATTCATCTTTAAGAAATGTTTGAATATTGCACTAAGACGCGTCCACGTGAGAAGTGGTCTCTACCTCTTCCGATAAAAGTTCAGCTGCCTCTCTGACTAGTGTGTTGTTTCAAAGTCACAGCTGCTGGAGGTCTTCAAAGAAAGGTCATGCGCTCACACTGTGCGATAAGCTTACCTCCACAGTGAACTCTCGGTCACGCTGTTCAGGTTGAAGTCAAATAATTTGGTCAGCATCAAAATCACCTGCAGAAAAAGACAAAGGCAAAACATAAGTCAGCGCAGCGGCTCTCGGCAAAAGTTTGGCGAGCAACTTAAATAAATACAACAAATAACACAAATCGTCATATATACACTTTAAATTGACCATGACACCATATTCTTTGCTAATTATTCATTGTAAGTAGTGTCAAACTACTTTGGTACATTAGCAGTTGCTCCAGGACTTCAATATCCACGTAGAGTGTGGAATTTACTGATACGGGTGGAAGCAGGCGTATATTGCTGGTGACGTCACTGTATTTTTCCAGTATCGATGTTAACACTTCCCAGGTGTTGGAGATGAGGAAAGTGGGTCAACCCGAGTCCTCAGGGAAACACAGGCAGAAATTTAAAATTTCACTCGGAGCATAAAAAAGAAGAGAAGCGGCGCAGAAATTCACTATCCATTTATTTAGTGACTGGAGGTGTATCAGAAATAGATAAAACCATACAAAAAAAAAAAAAGAGGCAGAGGAAGCGAGATGCAAGAAACACTCCGCAGGGGAAGCGACACTTTGATTACAGTATGAGATTTGGAACAGCTGCATGAGGTCTTGACTTCTTTCGCTGATCTTCCACCTATGATGGCAAAGTTACTAATATTAGTATTTTTTGTTTTTTGGGTTTTTTTTGTGTTTGTTTCCATCAGCGATAGTACCTGGTTCCTACAGTGGTTTGTGGTTCAACAGTTGACGTACAGATGATGAGCTGGACACGGGCGTTTCGAGTTAATTTGGTCTCCCTGCCGGTAGCGATCATTCCTACGATGACTCCACCTCACGTCAAGGAAGAGTCAAGTAGACCTGGAAATGTGTGATGGAAATGAGGACAGCACTTGCAGTGTCACTACTAACTTGCACGTGCAGGGAAAGTGATGCAGATAACTACCTCCGCCTAGGAGGTTATGTTGTTTGCAGGCTATTGTCTGTTAGTAAAATAATGTATTTATTTATGTTTATAAAACTCCCAAATAGCAGCAGTGGATTGTCTCTGTGGTACAGTGGTTGGCCCGTCTGGCTGTTAACCCAAAGGTCGGGGGTTCCCATGAAGTAGATATGCAATTTATAATTGTCAAATCCTGCTTGTGGCCACTACCCAACAGTTCCCCCATGGCCTGGCTGGTTGGAACGCCTCTGCTCGCTGATGCTGAACAGTCAAACCACTGTATGACTTCCTCCACCGTGGGCTTCCAAGCACAGAACAGATGTTTCTTGGGTAATAGAACTGCATTCCAAGGTTGGGGCTCCTGTTATGAGGCTTATTAAGTATGCATCGAGCGATCTGGGACCGGATAGGTGGACTGACCGAGGACCGGGACAACTCATAGAAGACATTGTGTCTATTAGTTATTCAGGAGGTAAACGAGCATTTTCAGTGGAGGGAGAATCAGCCTGAGGAATGAATAACCTTAAATGTCTGGACTAGACGAGGTCTTTGCATGCTAATGGCTACACGCGGCTACACAAGTCCATTTAGCCTCCCAGCTGGAGGTTGAATTCACACTTGCACCACACAGCTTCTCTCTTTCTGAGTATTCCCCACATTCTCGCCAACCCTCCCTCTACTTTGTTTTCTCCTCACATTCCGACACGGTGCGTGCTGTCGAGTCCATGTGTGGAGAGAGCAAGTGGCAAAGAGTAATGGTGCAATTATATTTTGAACAACGGAGTCGCTGCCTGTATTTATGTTTGCGTATCAGTGTATGTGTCTGCATACAGGAGATGTGGAGGTGGCTCTGACTCTGACGGGCCTAAACAATATGTGCGTAACAGACGTTTGTTCATTGTATTTTACATGAAAACGTATTAAATAAGTCCGATCAAAGAAATCTTCCTGGAGATCTTCAGTGGGTTCTGAACGAGTGTCGACCAAACTACGTCAACCAATCAGATTGTGAGCTGAGGACCCCGAGGCCTTCTAGCAGGTGGATGATGACATCATCACAGTCACTCCCTCTGACTGGACAGTCATAGACCGTGTAACCCAGAGATAACAAACAGCACCTGTTGGAGTTGAAAGCGCAAAAAATATAGGTGAATTGATTTGATAGCTGTTCTGTCACCTGACAAGACATTTTTGTCTTGTTGGCACGGACCTCTGCGGAGTCCGAAAGAGAGAGTAGATCTACAGATGAGAGACCAGGTCGAAGAAGGTGAAGAAATACAGGGACATGTTAATGCACTAATGAACACCTCCTGAGGAACAAGAGGAAGGACTTTGTGTACAAATAATCAGGTGTAAAATGCTGCAATTTTGCTGAATGTTGCCGTTTTAAGAGGTTATTATCAATGATTTTATGTGTGTTGTACAAGACCTTATTTCTTCATTAAAGTGATTTATTCTTGCTACACGAGTTATCTATGTGATGCAACTGCATTTCTGCATAATAAGATGGTTTCTATAGCGACAGAAAGCCTGGGTGTACGCTGTACGCTGTATGTCACAGGCAGCACGCTCCAGAGTCGGCCTGCAGCCCTGGGAAAGGCAGAGGTATAAGCCAAGTGGCCTGGCTTGATTCGTTGAAGGGCAATGTGCGTACATGCCTCCTGCCGGACACATATGGAGACGATGTGGGCAGTCATCAGTGAGTGGCCCTGTCAGATGGGCTCCCACTGGAAAGTGCATATGCTCCCTCAGTGGCCATGCCAATTAGGCCACTGGCCTTTTCTACTGTAAATACTATGGTAAGGGTCTCCTTCATCAAGACCAGCAGAGACAGCCTCTGGACAGGCATTCAATCAGGCCTGACGTGAGAAAAGCATGAAAGCTCTCAGGATGAGAGGTCTCTTTGTCTCTCTCCCTCCCGATGTGATGTGGATGGGTGTTTGGAGTGTCTTCACAAGACTGAGTACGTCTTTATTCATCCATGATCATCAGTAATACGTGAACAAACCTACGTTGTAAATTGTGGTACAGGATATTATTGTGACATCTTAAGGTAATCTATACGTGTACAGTTAAGTTAGATTTGTACTTTTTTTAACTTTAATTTTTGATTATTTTTTTAAAAAAATTTATATTACTATTTTTCTGCTGTGCGCTGCTGCTGTTGCTGCTGTAAACCGTACATTTCTCCACTGTGAGACTAATAAAGGTTTACCTTATCTTATCTTATTGTGAACATTATTAACTATTACACATATTACAAACAGTATGAATCACCTAATGTGCCTGTCTTATACACACAAATATTTTTACATGTTTGATATGACTTCTTCACACTCTCATCATGCCAACACGACCAGATTCAGATTTACAGCCCAAAGTGTGCACACACACACTCTGCCCTGATCCTGACAAGGCTTCAGGTTCTAAATATCTGACATGATTTCACTTTCATCAGAAGTGTGCCTTTGCTGCTAGCAAGCGCTGTTATCATCTGTAGCTCTTGTTAATTGTCCTTGGATGGAGGCAAAATATGCATTTACCAACAACAATTACCTTTTCCTGGGGCACAGGAAAGCTGAATAAACAAATATGAAATGCAAAGTAGTCGCACATATTCTAAAGCTCCCAAACCAGCGGAATGTGCTGAGTTCATGTTCTGCAGGGTATTATGGACTATTTGTTTTCCTCATATCTCATTTTTGTAATCACATGAGACCAACATTCTCTAGGGGACAAATCTGTAAAACACCATTGCAGGAAAAGAGGAAAAAGAGGAAAAGTAGTCTTGCAAATAATTTGGTGTTTATGCAGGAGAATCTGCCAGTATTTGTCACGTTTTACCTGACAAATACTGGCGGGTTGAGGGGTTTGGATCACTTCTTTCTGCGGATTAATCAGTCTTATCTCCCTGTGGAAAGTTCACCACTCATATAACAGTCACACACAGTATCGAAAAAGAATGTGTCTTCATCAAGACTGATCTAGGCCCTCCTGGGCAGGAGGTGCAGGGTGCATCTTTTTTCTCATGCTTATTTTCGGCATGTTCAGCTGTTTATTACTCAGCAGATCAGAGGTCTTCTGTGGCCTCATTTAACCAGATTTGCATCAGTCTCCCATTAGAATGCACAGATGCTATAGAAAAGTCTAAAATGCTGTCATGGAGTTGTTTCTCATCATGAATCACTAATAATTGCGGTTTCTGAAGTTTCAGAAATAGACGCACCCTTATAAGGTGTTCAGTAGATTCCTTTTCGTTTCATTTTGAGGAGGATGCTGTTTGCTGCACCTTGTTTTTTTCAACTACTTCAACATTCCGGGCCCGATTTAGATGGTCTAAAGTGCAAAGTGCCAGATGTGCAGTGTGTGGACATGTCTTGGTCACTTGCTACTTCGAAATCTTCACCCTGACACACAGCCTTAAAAGGTGGCTTCTAAAAAGGGGGGTGATGTAATTACATCACTGAATGACGGGGATGAACGCTGACTGTAGCCTGTTTGTGATATTTCGAACAAACCGCATTGATCTATGCGTTTGAGAAGCTGGAGATCGCTCAGCGCTCGCGTTCGAAGAATCGGTACATCGGTAATTGTCTCTTGCTCCATCTCCGTCTGTGACAACTGAAACGGAGCTGTGACGTGAAAAAGCACCACGTCTGTACCGACTCCACTGACGTTACGTGTGCTTTGGACCATCTAAAAAGGGCCCTTAGACGGCTTCACACTGCCTGAAATGGAGTCTGTGGATTAAAAAGTGCTGCAAACAAGCACCTGAGTGGCTGCTAATGTGTTTATCTCACTTGGGGCTTAAGACAGACATTAAGGTTGTACCTGCAGCACTGGCAGAGCTGCAGACTCTCTGCTGTGCACCATTGCATTTCTTAATGTTTATGAACCACAAGAAACTATGCAACAACCTTGTGTAACATAAAACCTGGCCTTCTTGCCACTCTCGTCTATTCATTCCTTTAATTTAAACAAAGAAGTTCTGACAATACAAAAAAAGGGTCATTTCTTTCTGTGCACCGTTCTGTGAGGTTTGTACTAACTGGTGATAGACAGCATGTCATCTCTCCAGAGATTAACAAGACATTGTAAAGTATCTTGTGAGGATTTTGGTCACATGTTAATGTCCCATGAAATTAGAGGTTCAATAGGTCTGTGACAAGTATTTGTCGTAGTACAATCACACTATCAGCAGAAAGAGACGGAGCAATTAGAGCCTCCGATGACCATCTGCCCTCTTGTTCATTGTATCTGCAGCGGTAGGCAATTGTCACTTTTACCTACGTAGGGGACCCCACACACACACACACACACACACACACACACACACACGTCAAAGTAGTGCAGGTATGTGATTATTCCTCATACAGGATACTGTACATGGATGCTGCAGTATGGCCATTTCAACAGAGAATCTAGTAACAATGAAAGAATGAGTCAACTTTATCAAAGAGAATTAAACCTCATTGATTCTGGTTAATTTTATGCACTTTGGTAGCTTTAGGGCTGAATCGCTGCTGCCCAAGGCAATGCTAGATTAAAAGAAGTCCCCTGAGGGGCTGCCAGGCAGGGGGAACTCGTGTTGGTAACTAACAAGCTCTTATGTTTTCTTCCATCTCTCCCTTTGTTCCGAGTGTTCTGAAATAAAGATTTCCTATTCACATCATTTGCATGTGATTAAAGGTGATTAGGCAAAGCTCGGATGAAAAAAAAAAAGCACACTTCATCAGCGTGTCTCATCTTACTTATGTTACAGCTTAATCAGCACAGACAATTGTGCAGAACCTGCATTGACCCTCTTTTTTCATTTGTGCAAGTTTCTCTTGATCTCCAAGGCTTTGTGTAAGGTGCACAACATTACATTTAAAGACCATACGGGAGACACCGATTGATTTTGACAAATGTATACACAGTATCGACAGCGGCTGCCACGCCCCAAAACACACACTGACTGTCGGAGAGGTCCAAACCAAGCTGCCAGACTTCAACTGGCTCCGGTCACTGCTGTGTCTGAGCCGTGCCCGAGACTTCAACCCAGCCCACACAGGATGTCACCCAGGACCAGGCTGCTGAACCAGCCGCAGAGCCTGGACGCAGCCGGCATACACAACGGCACGCTGGCCCCCCCTATTAGAAGAATGAATCCACGGGCAATTGAGCAAGCTTGGCAGGACTCAAAGTAACAAGAAAGCAGGCGAATCAGAGGAACTGTATGATCTGTGGAATCCCAGAGGCTTCTGACTACATGCAACATCACAGTTTGCCTCTCGCAGAGGCATTATCCTGAATGTGTGTGTCTCTACTTGATGACTGATGTGGAGGAAACGAACAACATGTTGGGTGTGAGGGGGCTGTTGGCATGACAGATGGACCAGAAGCATCACAATGTTCTTACTGTGGATCAGATTTGATTATAATAATAAGAAGAATAATTTGACACCATTTGTGGCAGTATGCTTGTACAATACCTACTCACTGTACTTCAGATTGACGAAAATATAAAATACAGTATCGTAGCCCATGCGTCTACAACTGGGATCGGACTGTTGTGACTCTCCCAGCTCTCTCAGTCACTTGAAGTACACACAGTAAAAAACTAAAAACAAGAAAGATGGTGGCGGGATTCAATGTTGAACGAGGCAGACAGACGGGATAAACACTACAAGACAGCATGGCGTGTCCACGCAGGGTGCAAAGAGGCTTAAATTCAGCTTTTGATGGTAGATAAATAGATCGATAGATAGATTGATAGATAAATCGATGTTTTTTCTATTGTGTTCGCAGTATTAAATTCTATTCCCATCTCCATCCAACTCCTTTTCTGTGATATAACTTTGGAGCTCACACTGACGACCTGCACCGACCGGCAACTTTGGACTGGAACTGTTCCAAGTTAATGCATAAATTAATGAGCAGAGGAATGTGGTGCGTGTTGGAGCGTAAGTCACAGCAGAATGCGATTTATTACCCTCTGTGGTGGAGCTACGTTGGCGGAGTTATTGGTAAACTGCAACAATAACATGTTTTTATGAGCAAATCAGAAAGGAAAAGTTGTAAAGTCTCACCTGTGCTCACGAGAAAAAAAGCTGTATGTACTCGTCTGTTCTTTCCTAAAAAACACTGACTACTGACACATCTTGTGATCATTCTTATTATTATTTGTATTGTTCTAGAACAATACTAGTAAAGAACAGAGTAGGATTGGGTTTACATCATTTGTACATGAGCTGATTTTATTTTGAAGTGTGAGATGCCGACCTAACAGACAATACATTTTGCGGTGTTGTCAGTCTGATGATCGGAAACCCTGAAACGGCTCGTGTGTGTCTTTCTCTGACTAATACGTTGGATTTGTAACATTTGAGCTGCCAGCTTTGGAGCAGACTTGATGAAATGAAGGCTTTTCAGCTGACGACCAATTTAGAAAATGAATCTGTGAAAGGTCACTGTCTAATTTGTCAAATAGTTATGAGCAGATTGATTTGTGGGCTTTTGACAGTCCCTGGTAAATCTGCCCATTTCTGCTGAGTAAAGGACTTTTTCAAATGGTGAAAGAAGTTTGAATCGACTTGAGATCGACTGCTTCAGCCTGGCTAAACGGTTGATAGAAACTTACGGATCATTATCACGATATGCATGTTTGAACACTCAAAGAAATTCAAGTCAGAAAAAAATGCACATAGCATGGATAGTTTATGTTCGGTGCTCAGAGTAATGTGAAAGAAATGTGGGTACATTTTTTATGAGGTGTCTGGAGTCCCTGTGCATCGTACATGCACGACAGGTCAGCCCCAGGTTCGACGGCATAGACACGATGTTTGTTCAATGGACAAAAAACGCTGCACATTTTAAAAGTAACACCTCCACAAGCATGCTCATGCTCATGTGGTCTCTCTAAATGGCCCGTAGGTGTGTGAGCACACGGAGGATGATGAATGGATGACTCAGATACATTTGTGATAGAAAGCGTAAATCAGAGGTAACATTTGTAGTATTAACTGGTTCAAAATATGTAACAGCACTAACCGTTGTCCACCTTCATGTCTCTCCTTATGCAGACAAATTAGCAATGACCTACAGGAATTATTCGTATTATTCTTGACAGAGATGGTTGTAGGAATCGTTGACTGGAGATGTGGGGGTGGATGGATTGTTAGTACGGCGGTAACTGATGGTTAAGTGGTGAAGGAACACTCACTTACTTGAGCTGTTACAAGGGTATGAGTGATGGTTGAAGGGGGAAGCAGACGAGCTCACTGGACCATGTGCTGTGGCCTCGCTTGTCAAATCTCCACTGTGCACATGCTGATTAACGAATGTGTCACCCTGTGGTTCTATATATGGTTTTCTTAATAATTCCGGTACGACATCGGGGATGGACATACAGCAGTGATGAAACAGTTCATGGAAAAAATGAATTTTCAAATCATCAAAATCAAAATGTCATAGTATATAGTGATATAAAACACATTTTGTCTGAGATGGCATTAGAGCTGTTATCTGTGTAGGGCACGTTGCCATTGGAAGTACCGTATTTTTCGGACCATAAGGCCCACCTAAAAGCCTAAAATTTTCTAAAAAAATTGACAGTGCACCTTTTAACCTGGTGCGTCTTGTGTGTGGACTGAATTCCAAAATCTGCTGTGCTGTCTGCTGTCCCCAAGTTTTTACCACAGCGGACCGGTCGACATTTTTTTCAAAAAATGGACCCGAACCGAATTGGCTAACCCTAACCTTAACCCCACCCATAATATTGGCCGTCGGATGATTTCACAGCGGCGCGGCCGCCGCAATCATAACGTTTTAATATCCCTTCAAAATAAGATTCAGACATGCCACGAATACATTTATAAAGACAATTTTATTTTCATGAACATTTCAGAATATGGAGTCACAATGCCTTAATATTTTACGTTTTACACTGAACTGTTTTTCTTTCAGCTTCCTGCATTTTGTGTTCCCGCTAAGACTCACAAGTGGCGGAGTAGTGGTGGCGGTAGTTTGACGGCTTCATTCCCTCGTTAGAGAGCCGGTTGCCGCATATTATGCAGAGCGGGCTTGGTATGTCGGAATCACCTACCGGGATAAAACTATATGTCATGTAGGATTCCCGGTATTGTCTGTTAAAAGCCGTCTTTTTCTTGGCGGTAGACTCTTCTCCTGTCTCTTCAATGGTTCTTTCCCTGGGTCTTTCTTACTAATTTTGCTAGCTTAGCTTGTGGGTTCCATTTTGACGAACAGGTGACCGAGACGTCACCGTGAAAACTTTTGCAAAATAAAAGACCGTCCAGACCTCCGTAAAAAGTGGAAATTATTTCTTGTGCGGCCCGGGCGGACTCACAAAAGAACTTCAGCCGCTGGACATTGGTGTGAACCGGGCTTTTAAAGTCAAATTGCGAGCAGCGTGGGAGCGCTGGATGACGGAAGGCGAACATTCTTTTACAAAGCCGATGAGGCAGCTGCGGGCAAGTTATGCCACCATATGCAGATGGATTGTAGACGCATGGGCTACGATACTGCCTTCATTAATTGTAAGAGCTTTCGTTAAAGCCAGCATCAACGTAGCAGCGGACCCGGTCGGTGAGTCTGATTCTGATGAAGAAGAGGAACTCGGTATGTTGGACACTGAAATGGCGCAGCTGTTTAATTCTGACACAGAGGATGAAAGCTTTGATGGTTTTGTGGGGAAGAATGACTATTTTGTTCAATAAAAGTGACGAAACACACAGTTTTACTTCCTTTGTCGTTTTGTACTGCATGTTTAAGCGTGTACCTAATAACACAGTGCGCCTTATGTATGGTTTAAGTACAGAAATAAACCCTGTAATTAAAACTGCACTTTATAATCCGGTGCGCCTAATGGTGCGCAAAATACGGTAATTGGATCAAAATGCATTGTTGCTGTAAAATAAATACAAATAAATCAAATAAAAAAAATACATTGTTCATTTTGTTTTTGATAATAACAAAGCCTTTTAGATTCATGGTGACTTTCATACTTTCTTTGAGAAACACAGGGAAAGGGACGTGTCAGACATCAGACACCAGACAGACCATGAATAGGTGTAAAGACAATGATAATGATGGGGTGGGACAATGAAAAGAAGAGACTTCGCTGCCAGGGACTTGTACATTTTGGAGACATCTCCACATACATTCACCCTACCTGATTGCAAGTTGTGTTCATTGCAACTAAATTGAACCCACCGGTGGCGTGTGCATCTCCCCACTACGCTCAAGTCTGATGGTGGAGTTGTTTCGCTGCATAGATCTCATTACGTAAAATCTTCAGCTCAGAAACAGAAGGTCAGGGATCAGCAAATCCTCACTCCTGGCCTGGCTGATGATTCCATTCTGATGCAATTTCCCTCTCCAGTTCCCTGATTATGACACTTCTGCCTGCCAGTTTGATATCTCATCTGTCTAACTTCACTCTGCTTTGCACCCTGGCACCGCCGCAGCTGCTTTCAAAAACATTGTCTTCCCCATAATTGTTTCATGTGCAGCATTTCATGTTTTTGTCTTGTTGTTGCTGCAGAACCTTCCTCCAGAGGCCAACAGAGAGAAGTCTCTGTAGTGAGGGTGGGTGGGGCCTGAGGTGATGTAGAGTACTGCATAGCTCGACATCCCCAAAAATGTGGCTACACATGGACCTGTGCAGACCCAAATGTCCTAAATAAGATTTCTGACCGGAAATGGTGTCAATCTTGTTAGAGTCAATGCGGTAACAGAATCTGCTCTCTCTGTCACACACACACACACACACACACACACACACACACACACACACACACACACACACACACACACACAC